>CAUZXS010004381.1:37500-60000 GCA_963585895.1 Sepioteuthis lessoniana | reverse complement strand
AGGGTGTGTGTGTGTGTATTCAGGGTGTATACAACTTATGAGAGGAAATATTTACTCTTCAAAACAACTGTTTTACCTTATTGTTTTTAAAGCAATTGTGGAATTGCTATGGTTACACATATTGTACAATAAAATTACCCAGAAGTACTGATCAGCACATAAACACCCCAGACTATTTTTATCGGAACTATGGAAGAATATATGAGTATATATATATATATATATATATGTGTGTGTGTGTGTGTGTGTGTGTGTGTGAACGCATGTCTATAGGTGTGGTTTTTTAATATGCATCTCTGTATGTGCGCGCATGATGTTTTAACAAATGAATGAAGCTGTACTTACTGAGACATTAATTAATAGTGAATGAAACATTAATTTTCTTTTCAATAACCACTTTGACACTTAACAATCTCACTTCCAAAGTTATTTTTCAGTTGAAGCATCTCTAAAGCTTTTCTTTGGATATGGTGTGAAGCCGTGAAGTCAGATTTTTAGATATCTTCTCCGTCTTCTAGTCTCTTATCCTTGAGTTAAATTTTCACGAAATTCAGTCTGGTGAGTATGGAGGTTTGTGTAGTTCCACAATCCGGTGTTTTGCCAAAGAAATTTCTTTCTAAATGTATCAAGGATAGGTTCATAATCTTTTTCATATTGGTACTGACACGCCTAGATGAAGTGTAGGGGTTAATATTGCTATATAGACGTCTATACATCATCACCTCATGATATTAGTTGTGTTGCATATAGAAAAAGACAATATACCCATATACAAAAATATAATATGTTTCTTTTTTTCCTGTTATTACTCGAAATACATGCCTGGGTAAAGTGAGAGAGAAAGTCGAAGATGGTTGAGATGCACACACAAGGACGAGATACAATCTTCAGGGAACTGCTTCTGCTTCGTTCTGCTTTCGCGACCCTAGTACAGGGCCAACTCAAAATATTAAATCTCCTCTCTTCTCTACTTTTGTGAGTCTGTTATAAGGCCATCTCAGGGCATCGAACCATTTTAGTTTCTCTTCACTTCTAGACTTTTGCCAATCTCGTTCAGCAAAAGCTTTTCTCTGCTTTTCAACCCTGGGCAGTCTAGCGCAAGGCCAATGCCTTAAGCGGTGTAAAGTCTTGTAGTTTTTCTGCAGGTCTTCTTCTATCTCACTGGATCAAAATATTCCTTGGTTTATATAATTTTCCAGATGCCCATTCAATTCTCGTAGTCACACATCCCACTCACGAATTACACGTGGACACGCCTCCAGTCTGGCATGCCACCCACTCAACTTACGTGGCACTTCCGCAGAGGAAACACCTGCGCTTTGTTTACGTTAGGAAAGTGGTGCATATCCTGTTATGCCACCTACGAAACTTATGCGCCATGTCAAAGGGAATTTTTGGTCAATGTTCAGCACTTGCCCTGCTGTTCATACAATTAAATTTTAAATTAAAAAATCTTTGACCTATAAAGATTCACCTTCTTAACTTTTTGATCCCACATTGTATATATATATATATATATAACATAATAAATGAATGAGTAAAATCTTCAGATGAGACCTTCAGGTTTATGTTGTTCTACTTGCCATTTGTGAGCACTACTGTTTTTATGTAGAAACATTTTATGTAGAAAGATGTATTTATTCTAATATATATATATATATATATATATATATATATATATATATATATATGGTGCATTCAATAAGTTTCCAGACTTTTTTTGTAGAGGCATTTAGTATTGTTGTAGACTCTTGAAAATTTAGTAACCTTTTGCTATACATCTTATGAGATGATTGACCAAAATTTATGATTTCACGTTCAAAGGAACAGCTACAGCAGCAATTGGAATACACTCTACTAAAGCCTGATTGTCACAGCCGGTGAATTTCAAAAATGCAATCTGGACGTGAGGGCACTTAAAAAGAACGATATGCCATAAAATTCTGTTTTAAACTTGGAAAAAATGCCGCCATAGAAACGTATGGAATGCTTCAGACTGCTTTTCGACCATCTTGCATGAATCGAACATCAGTTTTTGAGTGGCATAACAGATTCAAGGAAGGCACGGAGTCTGTGAGGGATGATGAGAGGTGTGAGAGGAGTAAAGAAGTCAATACACCAGAGTTGATTTTCCAAAGGGTAGGATTACTATATTGAGGTTTTAAGGGTGTTCAGGAAGAGATTCCTAGGGAAGAGACCAGCACTCTTCAAATCGGGTAAGTAGCATTTCCACCAGAGCAATGCACCAGTCTACAACTCCATCCTTGTCACAGACTATTTGACCAAGATGGGCATCAAGATAGTTCCTCACCCTCCCTATATATATATATATATATATGTAGTGGCCCAGTGGTCGAGTTTCGGCTTCTGCATACTGTGGTTGTTGGTTCGATCTCCAGTGATGGAGATCACGGTGTGCACTGCTGATGAGACCGAATAAGGTCGAAACTGCTGTTCACAGCTCCGTATGTCGCATGTAGGTGTTTGCCGGATTTTCTTGTCATGGTAATTCTAAAATAACATCAATTCCTCCATTTAAAAATCATATAATATTATATCCTGCCCATGAGGCTTATGTTATGAGGACTCGTAACTCAGACTTGGGAAGACGAAGCCCCGGAGGTGGCCGTGTCCTCTGTAGGGAATACGTACCTTCAAGACACATTAGGTCAAAGTGGTCGCGCAATTCACCATGGCTTGTTAATTCGGCATCGCTTATATGTGGCATGAACTGGTGGCCCAGTGGTCGAGTTTCGGCTTCTGCATACTGTGGTTGTTGGTTCGATCATGGAGATCATGGTGTGCACTAATGATGAGACCTAATCCGGTCGAAACAGCTGTTCAGAGCTTCGCATGTAGGTGTTTGCCTGATGTTCTTGTCATGGTAATTCAAAGATAACATCACTACCTCCATTTAAAAACTATATATATATATATATAAAATTCGAAGTTGGTATCTCAATTTTTCATTCCCGGCGTAAATTTCGATCTGATGTAAATGAGAGAAAACTATTTTATTTCTTATTACAATTCATAAGAAACATATGATTGAAAAATATGATAAAACCTCAGAAACTCCTCACCTCAACCACAACGATTGATCCACTTGCTACAGAACAAAATTCTTCTTTTGAGAAGGAATAAATTTTCTTCTTTTTTTTGTGGGCTACCATATATATTTCACATAATGTTCCTTTTTTACTGTTAAATTAGGAAAGAAAAAAAATCATTTATTATTCTATTTTGTCATAATCCGTCTGACTTTATTCCACCCGACCTTAAAAAAAAAAAAATTTGATTTACGACTATGAAATGTTTATTATTTTCTTACAGTGAAATACGAACCAAGTATATGTATTACGTTTTTGATTTTAGGAAAAGGATATTAACCGGAAGTGCAAAGCCAATGTGCACGTTTCTAGAATTACATATTTCCGGTCCTGAGTTTTGTAAAATTTGTCGGGAATAAAATCTGAAAAAATAATAAAAAGTGATAAGAAAATAAATTTAAATAACAAAAAGGAAGATTCTTAATCTTGAAGAACTTAGTGCAAATGGTTTAAATTTGAAGTTGATGAAGATGGAACTATGCGTTTAGATTCTGTCCATCGATAAAGTAGTTAAAATTGTAAAATAAATAAAATTAGCCAGGGATCACATAAAGAATAATGTTTGCAACCTTTTTGGGGCAATGGCTCCAATGTAAGATTTTAAAAAAAAGACTAATGTTTACTTTTTACTTTGTAACTGCAAAAAATCTCATTATCATCGAAATAAATATTTGCTAAAGTTTTGTTTTCTTAGTTTTCATACAGTTCGGCAAAGAATCATAACTTTAATGAGTTTCTCTTTTGAAATAAAATCGATAAGCCTACTTTGAACGACAATATTTTAATTCTAGATTCATACAATAACTTCTTGGTTCTCTGGATAAAATTTAAACAGGTAATAATTCACACCAATAAATTAGTCAGAGTTTGAAAAAGTGTTACAACTGGGGTCTCCAACCTTTTCAGACTGGGGGCTAAAAATATAAAATCAAGAGGAACTGGTGATGCTATAATAAAAGGACAAATACAGTTAGAGTAACAATAATAATTTAGATGTGACAAGCAAGAAACTTGTACTACAAACCTACTGAACAAAGATCAATGAATTCCCTCAGCCGTTTTAATGTTACTGCTTCACAGTCAACATCAAAGAGACAACATTTTGAAAGTTGGTGCAAGGCCACATAGATGAGCCTCGAGAACTGCCTGCGGCCAGCTGGTTAACTTATTCGTCATTCTGATGAAGCATAAAAATCACTTTCTGTGAAACTAAGGGTAATATATACCAATAGATATTTGCAAATATTGATCGATTTCACCGTTAAAGGTGGAATATTTTTTGTACACGCATTTTAAATAGTTGTAGACTCTTGAAAATTCAGTATCTTATTGCTATATATCTTATGAGGTGACTGACCAAGTTTTATGATTTCAGGTTAAGATGAACAGCTGCAGCAGCAATTGGAATACACCCTACCTCAGAATGAGTGTTCATATTCGGGTAGAGGCCTCTAGTTCACATTCTGATTGTCATAGCTGGTGAATTTCAAAAATGCAATCTGGACGTGAGGACACATTAGAAGAACGATATGCAATAAAATTATGTTTTAAACTTGGAAAAAATGCCACCACAGAAACGTATAGAATGCTTCAGACTGCTTTTCGACCATCTTGCATGAATCGAGCATCAGTTTTTGAGTGGCATAACAGATTCAAAAAAGGCAGGGAGTCTGTGAGGGATGGTGAGAGGTGTGGGAGGAGTAAGGACCTCAATACACCAGAGTTTATTTGCCAAAGGGTTACGGTTAGGGTTACTATGTTGAGGTTTTAAGGGAGTTCAGCTAGATATTCAGTCGGAAGAGGCCAACACTCTTCAAATCGGCTCAGCAGGACGATACACCAGTCCACAACTCCATCCTTGTCACAGACTATTTGACCAAGATGGGCATCAAGACAGTTCCTCAGGCTCCCTATAGTGCAGACCTTGCTCCCTGTGACTTTTGCTTATTCCCTAAGCTCAGAGGCTATCGTTTTGAGACAATTGAGGAGATGAAATAGGCTGTAACGAAGGTCAATGACACACTCAAACTAGGGGACTTCCATGGGGCCTTGAAGAAGTTGTTGGAACGGTACAAGTGCATTGCAGCCGGAGGAGATTACTTCGAAGAGGACTAGAGTTTCATGTGCTCATACGAAGTAGTGAGTTCACATTTCAATTTCTTACACAATTCCTGGTGGATCACCTTTCCCACTCAGTCTTCTACTCAATTCTAAACTCCTTCTGCGCTAGTTTGTTGAATTTGATTATTGTTTGATGAATTGTTTCCTCTTAGTCACCACATGTTACGTATCATCGATTTTTGTTATAACATAATTGGTCGTTATGGCGTTGTATATTGTGGCTATAAGCAGAGATTCTGTTTCTCTTCCGTAGTCATGTCGAGGTATTTTCGAATGAGATTTCACCAGTGTGTTGATGATATATCCATTGTTGTTTTTCTGCCTATATTTGTTTCCTAATTTTCTTTGTCTGTTTGTCTTTATGTTGTCTGTGCGGTTACTATCCGCTGCAATTAGTTTCTCTTTACTCTTTTTAATGATAACTCGAGTCCTCGTGTTGATGCTTATACGCTCTCTTCAGAGCTAGATAATCCTTTCTCTTCCATTTTTTCATTGGTTTTGTGGTGTTGGGGTTATGTGATGCTTTGGGTTTTAGCTTTTAGCCTTTCAATTCAGGTAGAGGACTCTGCTACCTCAGAATAAGTGTTACTATTCGGGTAGAGGGCTCTAGTTCACATTCTTTACGATTTACATGTCCGTATACACTAAATATCTCAAAGTAAGAGAACTAACCTTTCTTTTGTATAACGTTTAGCTTCTTGTATTAACTCTTGTAAAAGTATTTATTATTCTTTTTCTACACTCTCTGTTTGTTGGATTGCTCTTAAAATAACAGTGAAGTACTTTTTTGTCTTCTCTAATCCATTCTTTCCTTTGGTGACTCTCAGTTGAGTCGTTATCTAGCCTTAGCTGATGGTCTTTCACTGGAGTTTGAGTGAGAGCAAGTCTCTTCAAGTCTCCAGGACTCTTCTTCCCATTCTAGATGATCTTAATAATGCTATAGTTTAGATTATCTCCAATCGTTTTTTGGTTTCTAAGTCTTCCAGTTCTCTTACCTATCCTTTGGGGATTATTCCGAGAGCACTACTCACTATTGGTATCGCCGTCACTTTCATGTTCCATAGTTCTTTTTCAATTCTAATGCAAAGTCTAAGTACATTTCTCTCTGTTCGGTAAGTTCTCTCTCCTTATGTTGTTGTTTTGCTGTCTGGCCGAGTTTAGATGATCCGTTAGTATCTCAGAATTCCACCGAACTTTGAGTATCTTATTTAACAGGATCGATCCTGTGTTAAGCATATGTCACTCGTTCGTGTGGAAAAATTTCAATTTCTTGCACTATTTCTAGTGGATCACCCTCCCCACTCAGTATTGTCTAGTAATACTTTTCATGCAATAATTTGCTTAGATTGATTGTTTCGTGTATTTCACCCCGTAACCTACATTTGTTATTTTCTTGCGTCTTATCTATTATGGCTTTAACATAGTTGGTCCTTATGGCGTTGATTTGTGTTGCTATTAGAAGAGATTCAGTTTCTCTCTAAAGGCTTCCCTTTCGTAGCCCTGTACAAGTCTTCTCATATGAAATTTCGCTTGTTTGTCGTTTGAAATATCCATATTATTGGTTTTCTTCACATTTATATTTCCTAGTTATTGACATTCTGTGGATCAATGTATTGTTCGTGTTGTCTCTGGTCAATCTTATTAGTCTTTCTGTGTATCGACGCTATCAGCAATACCGGCGAGTCCTCTTCGTCCTTTTTTTCTGAACACAAATAGTCTGTCTATGTCATCTCAGGGATATAAAGCCTTATGGATCCTCTAATTTTCTAGCTCTCTGGTCCATTTTTTTAGTTCTTTACTCGTCTGTTTCAAGAATAGTCCCAAGTTTCTTACAAGGGGGACTACACAGGTGTTTATCTCTTTGACGATATTTATCCAATACAAATTAGTTTCGAAAATTTTCTCATTCTCTTTTTTAATTTTTCTTTCTTCTCCACTCGTTTGGTGGTGTCCGCTTCCAATATTCTAAAGTATTTGTAAGTTTACTTTTCTCTGAGCGTTCTGATTTTTTCTTGATTTGGTAATGCTATTCCTCCTGTTATTTGTCTTTTTCCGCTAGTCGTTTTTAGCATGACACATTTTTCTATGCCAAATTCTATCAGTGTATCCTGACAGTATATTATTATTGATGTCGCTACTGTTGTTGTTACTTTGAGAGTTTTTCACACTAACGTTAGCTGATGGTTTCTCACTGGAGTTTGAGTGACAGCAAGACACCTCAAGTCTCCAGGACTCTTCTCAGTATTCTGACCGATTTTAAGGTCGTAGCTAGGATGGTCTCCACTAGTCTTCTTATTTCTAAGTCCTCCAATCCCTTTACCATTTCTTTGGTGACTATACCGATCGCCCAATTACAATTGGTATCACCGTCACTTTCATGTTTCAGATTTTCTGCTCTCTACCAAGTTGTAGGTATTTAAATCTCTGTTCGTTTTCATTCAGTTTTATTCTGCAAGTTCTCTTTTTTTTGTTGACTATCACTAGATCTGGTCGTTGGGCCGAGATTAGGTGATCCGTTTGCATTTTAAAATCACAGAGAATTTTGAGCGTTTCATTTTCCAGGACGGATTCTGGGTTTTGCATATACCATTTGTTCGTGTGGTTAAATTTAAACTTCTTGCACAATTATCAGTAAATTACATTCTCCACCCAGTCGTGTCTAGTCTTATTCTCTTCTTGCGCTAATTTCCTGGATTCGCTTATTATCCGATTGATCGTTTTTTATGTCCATCACCACATAATCTTCATATACTATTTTGTTGCATCTTGTCTCTTTTTGCTTTGAAATACTTCGTCCTCGTGACGTTGTGTTGTACTGCTATCAGAAGAGATTAAGTTTCTCTCTAAAGGTTTCCTTTTCTTAGCCATGTCCAAGTTTTCTCATCTGAGATTTCGCTTGTTTGTCGCTTGAAATGTTCATACAGGGTTTTTTCTTCCCATTTTTATTTTCTGGTTATTTTTGTTTAGTTGATACGTGTGATATCTTTATTCATATTTATTCTTTTCCGAGTTTTTCATGCCAGCGTTAGCAGAAGTTTTTTCACTCGAATTTGAATGACATCAAGTCTCCTAAAGTCTCCAGGACACTTCCCAGTATTCTGGCAAATATCAATAATGCTGTAGTTTGGATGGTCGTTACCCATACTCTTATTTCCATGTCCTCTAGTCCTTTTACCAATCTTTTGTTGACTGTACCAAGAGCACCAATTATGAATATTATCACCGTCACTTTCATGTTTCATATTTTTTCAATTCCTTAGCAAGGTCCAGAAACTTATCTTTCTTTTCGCTTTCTTTCAATCTGCCAGGACAGCTAAATCCACAACTCGGCAATTTCTTTTCTTTTTTTTCTTTTTTTTTTTTTTTTTGTTACAAAGTCTGGCCGAGATCCGTTTAAATGTCAAAATCTCAGAGGAATTTGTGCGTCTCATTCTCCAGGACAGATTCTGGGTTTTGCATTTACGATTTGCTTGTATGGTTAAATTTAAACTTCTAGCACAATTGACAGTTGATCACATTGCCGACCCAGTTGTGTCTAGTCTTATACTCTTTCTGTGCTAATATACTGCATTCGCTTATTATGTGATTCCTCGTTCCATTTTTATCACCACATGACCTATATCTGGTGTTTTGTTGTTTTATTTATTCTCGCTTAATATAGTTGGTCCTTATGGCGTTATTTTGTGCTGCTATTTGATGAGATTCGGTTTCTCTCTTAAGGTTTCCTTTTCTTAGCCATGTTCCCATTTTCTCATGTGAGATGTTACTTGTGAGTCACTTAAAATATCCACTGAGTTGTTTTCTTCTCGTTTCTATTTTCTGGTTATTTCCATTCTGTTGATTCTCGTGTCGTCAGTATTGTTTTAAGTGGCTGTAATAAGTTTTCTTCTGCGCTTTTCTATGTAGTCTTCGAGTCATTGTCTCGATGCGTCAGCGTTGTCTTCAATGCTGGCAAGTCCTACTCATCTTTCTTCTCTTGACATATATTATGTCAACGTCATCTCTGGGATGTAAGGCTTTACACATGATCATTAGTCTTTTTATTCTCTGGTCTACTTGTTTAAGTTCTTCTCTGGTCCACTTTAAGAATGTTCCGGAGCATCTTACGAGAGTGGGAGCTCAGGTATTTATCCCTTTTATAAGGTCCCTGTAATATAGTTTGGTTTCGACCAGCTTTCTTATTATCCTGAGATATTCTTTTTATTTTATTTTTTCTTTCATCTCCACTTTTTTGATGGTGTCAGCATTTAATATTCCCAAGTATTTTGTAGGTTTCCTTTCCTCCGAGCATTCTAATTTTTTCTTGATTTAGTAGTTCCATTCCGTCCGTCGTGTGTCGTTTGCTGCTTTTCATTATTAGCATGGCACATTTTTCTATGTCCTGTTTTATATTCTCACTGCCTGCATTAGAATAACCAATTCCCTTTCAATTTTGGCAAACAGTTTGATGACGTCCATTTACATTAGTTGATTGGCTTTTCTTGCAATTTACTAATTTTGTATCCGGTTGAGTGGCATCATCGCTATTACAAAAAGTAATGGTCATAGTGCATCTCCCTGGAATACTCCTCTCTGGATCTTCACTTCTGCTAAGCTTTTCCCATCTGCTGTCAATTCCACTCTCCCGGTTTTCATAGTTTTCTCGATAAAATTTGACTTCGACAGATATCTTGTACATTTTGAGACAGTTAATTATCCATCTTTGAGGGACAATATCATATGCCTTTTCGTGGTCTATCGACTCCAGAGTTAGATTTTTTCGTCTTGTATTGCTCTCGTTGAGCATTTGTTAATTAATGTATAGTCACTCTCCAGTGCCTCTAGATCCTTTACTACGTCCTCTCAGTTTCCATGGAACAATCCCTGGCTCGTAAACGAATCATAATTATTTTCCATCATTTGTGCCGTCCGTATTTTCCACATCATAGGTAGGCACGTTTTGGATCTGTAGTGATTCGGGACGGTTCATTCGAGAGGTCTTTTTGTATCAATGTGTTTTTTTTCCTTTGGTCATTCATTCGGGTGCATCTGCATCTTGTAGGCATCTGCTCATTTTGGATGCTAGTCTGTCATGGATGGAGGTGAATTTTTGACCCATTATCCATGTAGGCCATCATGGCCTGATGTCTTCTAATTTGATAATTTTTTTAGTATTGTTCTGGGTGATTTTTTGCCTTCAGTCCTTCATCGAGTCCTTCTTTATCTTTTTCCATGTTGCTTATCCATTCAGGTTTTTTGTTATGTTCTCTTGGTTGCCATATTTTGATCAAAAATTGTTTTAATTCCCTTGTATCTGGTTCTTGGTAAGTCTTCATGTCATCTCCCTCGATTCGTTGGTAGCATTTTTCTCGCTGTTTTGGAATGTCCTGTTTTATCTGAATTGTTTTACCCTATTTCGATATCTTTTTAATCTTGCTTCTTTCAACAGTAGTTTCTGGTTTATGTCCTCGAGTTTTATTATCATTTTTACATGTGTTCCTTTTTCTTTTTTGTCCCTACGTGTTCCAACGTTTTTCTTTGCTTTATCTTTTTGGCTTGTTGTCGTATATTTCTTATCAGCGTTTCCAGTTAAATTTTCCATCCAGGTTTTGAGTTTCTGTTCTTAATTTTTCAGAGAACCCCGATTTTTTCACTGACTAATTGCGCTCCTGCCCAATTCCGTAGTGTTTTGAGTTGAGATATGCGTTAATAATTCGTTTTTTCCCCCATTTTTTACCTTGACTGTTCTCTAGTATGTGTTTCTTAGTGATGGCAATGCAGTCTTTTTTCATACATAATTTTCATTAGATTTTCTGAATTCACTTCTTGTTCATGTGTTAGTGTTTGGTCTATGTGATTTGGGTACGTGGTGTTTCGATTGTTATTGATTTGCGGTTTATTCCGATTAGATTGTTCTTGTTTTTCAATGTTTACTGTGTCGCTTATTGTATTAGTGTCTTGTTGTTTTGATTCACTATTTGTTTTCTGGCGTATTTCTAGTATTTCAAGGTAAGAAAACCAAACTTTCTATATTATCGTCCAGACTTTGTCAGCGAGTCTTTGCCTAATTGTCTGAAAATTAGCGCAGTCTTCCCAGCTCGATAAAGTACATGTTGGTTGTCTTCCCTAGTCTGTTTTGTATTGGAACCTCTGGTTTATGTGATTACTTCAGTTGTCGTTAGTGTACCTAAAAAAAGAACAGCCAACTTTCGCAGGATGACGAAAGGTCCCCCATATTTGGTATCAGGGAGCACCAGCCGATCATGACACTCAGACAAGTTATTTGGGTTACACGTTGCGTTAAATTTTACATTTTTCATCATGGATTATTATGGCTATTCCAGGCCGAGGGGTTGTTTAAAATTTGGTACACCTTTCACAGACGTGACCAAGTTTTTCTTAAATAAGAGGACTCAAAAGCGGGTCACCAAAAAAATTACAACAGCGGTATTTACTGCATCAAAAGACGCTACATTTTTAGATGAGTAGCAGTAGTTTCTTGACTGAAATATTTGAGCCTGGATGTTGAGCTATGGGGTTCTTCTAACCAGCATCTGATGAAACATGCTGTTAACATGTTGTTGGGTTCGTAAACCTTACTTCTCCTCCACTATGCCACTTCCTATGGTTTCTGAGAATTAACTTGTGCGTGTTTAAAAAACTCCCCCCCTGTATTGCTTAAGTTTCTTAAGTCCAATTATTTGATATTCCTTTTTTTTAATCACCTCTATATTGTTGACTTCGTCATTTTATTTTCTTAAAAAGGTGGTTCCTTAATTTATTTTGATAGTTGCTCACGGGATTTTAAGAAGATTCGATTTACACCGGAAATATTTCAGACACACCATCCACCCCGTCACACTTTAAACCAATATTAAATACATACAACGGTTAAGATGTAAATAATAATAATAATAATAATAATAGTAATAATAATGATAATAATAATAGTAATAATAATGATAATAATACAAGACATAGGAACGGAATTTTGCAGAAAAAAATGTGCCATACTTGTAATGAAAAGTGACAAATGACATGCGACTGACAGAATAGAACTACCAAATCAAGACAAGATTAGAACGCGCGGAGAAAACGACGCCTACAAATATTTGGACATCTTGGAGGCTGATACCATCAAACAAGTGCAAATGAAAGATAAAATCCAAAAAGAATATTTCAGGAGAACTAGGAAACTATTCGAGACAAAAATCTCTTGCAGAAACCTTATCAAAGGAATAAATACTTGGGCTGTACCCCTCGTTAGATACTCGGGACTCTTTCTCAAGTGGACCAAAAATGAACTTAAACAAATGGACCAAAGAACTAGAAAACTAATGTCAATGCACAAGGCATTATATCCCAGAGACGACGTTGACACATTATATGTGTCAAGAAAAGAGAGAGGAAGAGGACTTGCCAGCATCGAAGACAGCGTTGACGCATCGATACAACGACTCGAAGACTACATAGAAAAACACGAACGAGGACTGATTACAGACACCAGAAACAATACTGACCACACGATAGATAACAATGAAAATAACCAGGAAACAAAAATGGGAGGGAAAACAAATCTATGGGCGGTTTAAACGACTAATAAACAACATCTCACACGTCAAAACCTGAACTTGGCTAAGAAAGGAAACCTTAAGAGATAAACAGAATCTCACCCAATGGCAGCGAAAAACAACGCAATAAGAACCAATCATATCAAGGCGAGAAATAGATAAGACTCAACAAAATAGCAAATGTAGGCGATGTGGTGACAGAGATGAAACCATCAATCACATAATAAGCGAATGCAGCAAATTAGCACAGAAAGAGTAAGAGACTAGACACGAGTGGATCGGCAAGGTGATCCACTGGGAAATGTGCTAGAAATTGAAATTTCACCATACCAACAAATGGTATATGCACAACCCAGCACCTTTCCTGGAAAATGACACGCATAAACTCCTATGGGACTTTGACATACATAGATCATCTAATCTCGGCCAGAAGACCAGACCTTATAATAATCAACAAAAAAAAAAAAGAGAACTTGCAAAATTGTCGACTTTGCTGTCCCGGCTGACCACAGAATAAAACTGAAAGAAGGTGAAAAGAAGGATAAGTACCTCGCTAGAGAATTGAAAAAGCTGTGGAACATGAAAGTGACTTGGAAGTTGGCGGACGAGTAGAGACTATCCAAATGACAGCATTGCTGAGAACGGCCAGAATCCTGAGAAGAGTCCTGGAGACTTCAGGAGACTTGCTGTCACTCAAACTCCAGTGAAAAACCATCAGCTAACACTGATGTGAAAAACTCTAAAGGAGTAAATAATGATGATAATAATAATAATATTAATAATGATAATAACGCCGTAAGAACCAATAATATCAAAGCGAGAATAGATAAGACGCAACAAAATAGCATCATGAGAAGAGTCCTGGAGACTTGAGGAGACTTGCTGTCACTCAAACTCCTGTGAAAAACCATCAGATGTCACTGAGTGAAAAACTCTAAAAGTGTAAATAATAATAATAACAAATGGCCGTTAGAATGACTACTGCAATCATTCAAAGAAAGGGAAGGGAAAAATTTTTTTAAATAAATAAATTATGCAAAAAAAATTAACACACTAATGTGGCTACTTACAATGTTTCAACAAAACCAGATGAAATTGTTATACGAGTTTAATTGATTTCACTCACAAAACTAAAGCTGTTTTTTTCGACTTTTTCCTTTTTTTTTGTTTTGTTTTGTTGGCTTTTCCTTTTTCCATTTTTTTTTCTATTTCCTATCCTCAAGTCATAGCAAATTTTGTCCACCGTCGTCTTAGTTTTCTGATTTACTTTATATATTTCAAGAATCGCTCACGTGATATTAAAAATAATGGATTCATATCGTAAATATTTCAGACACCCCCTGCGCCCTGTTACACTTTAAACCAATATTAAATACACACAAAAGTTAAAATTCAAGCAATAATAATAATAATAATAATAATAATAAGCGAATGCAGCAAATTAGCACAGAAAATAAACGAATGCTGCAAATTAGCACAGAAGGAGTATAAGGCGAGATACGACTGGGTGGGCAAGGTCATCCACTGGGAAATGTGCAAAAAAATCAAATTTGACCATACTAACAAATGGTATATGCAAAACCCAGCACCTGTCCTAGAAAATGACACGCATAAACACCTATGGGACTTTATCATACAAGCAGATCACCAAATCTCGGCCAGAAGACTAGACCTTATAATAATCAACAAAAAAAAAAGAGAACTTGCAAAATTGTCGACTTTGCTGTCCCGGCTGACCACAGAATAAATCTGAAGGAATGTGAAAAGAAGGATAAGTACCTCAACCTTGCTAGAGAATTGAAAAAGCTGTGGAACATGAAAGTGACGATTGTACCAATTGTGATTAATGATTTTGGCACAATAACTAAAGGATGATTAAAAAGCCTGGAGGACTTGGTTTGGTTTGGTTTCTTTGATTAATGGCATATCAACCTTTGTAGGTTATTTAATGCCAAATCTATTCTCCTAGAAGAACAGTAGTGGTACTATTTAAGCCATAGATGGGAAGATAAGGGGGTTCATACCTTTCCCAAGGGTATTTGCCCGAAAGTGAACGTAATAGCGCGACTGGAGTACGAAATCGCGCACTACGATTCCGCAGTCCATCGCTTTAACCATTATACCACGAGGACACCCCTTCGGAGGACTTGGAAATTGGCGGATGGGTAGAGACTATCCAAATGAAAGCATTACTGAGAACAACCAGAAAACTCCAGTGAAAAACCATAAGCTAACACTGATGTGAAAAACTCTAAAAGAGTAAATAATAATAAGGATAAGTACCTCGACCTTGCAAAAAATTGAAAAAGCTGTGGAACATGAAAGTGACGATTCGTACAATTGTCACCTTCATGTTCCATAGTTTTTTCAATTGCCTTGCAAGGTCGAGGTACTTATCCTCCTTTTCACATTCTTTTATTCTGTGGTCAGCCGGGACAGCAAAGTCGACAATTTTGTAATTTTTTTTTCTTTTTTTGTTGATTATTATAAGGTATTCTCTTCTGACTGAGATTATGTCATCTATTTGAATGTCAAAGTCCCATTGAAGTTTATATATATATACATATATATATATATATATATATATATATATATATATATATATGTGTGTGTGTGTGTGTGTGTGTGTGTGTGTGTGTGTGTGTGTGTGTGTGTAACAATATTTTCCAAGTCAATCTGGCGGTTGAAATGATTTCAGTCTGTACAAGCTTCATTCGTGCATTCAAGCCTTTATGTAGTATCATTTTCAACAATAAATTGATTTTGCTTGTAATTCTAAGAAATATGTGAAGAACGTTTTTAATATAAATGTCTACTTCCCTAAATGTTGATAATTTTGCATTTGATTTCGTGAGACAGGAAGGTAGATGATTGAAAGAGCTCAGACCAGTGATGAATATTAATCCACCCAGAAGAAAACATAGAAAGCGATCTTTGCAGACTAGATTGTCTACAACTACTCTTTTCAGTATTTCAAAGAAGTTAAAAGAAGTAAAGGGTTGTGTTTTGTTTTGTTTTTTTAACTGGCATCCCTTTTAAAACAATGTATATAACTAATTGGAAAGATCTATAAACAACTCCAATGTTTGATGCAAAGTTACCAAATTTTATATTCATATCTAGTGGTCCCAAGTTTTTAATAACAAAAATAGCTTTTTTTATGGGAAAAGTGGAGATCTAATCGATAGGGGATTTGTTGATAAAGCATTAACATGTCATCAATATAGCATAAATTGCAGCAGGACCCAATATTGGTGAAAGAATTTAAATTTCGTACAGAATCTTGATTACCAAACTTCAAAAGAAAATAAATATTTTTGGGTTATAAAAATAATCATTTGGATTTAGTTAAATAATAATAGTTAGTTTAATGGATTGTTGCTCAAGTTAGGGATGTAAAATAATTATGACTAACTTAAGAATAACAAATCTAATAATTTTTAAAATGATTAAATGGTTCTGTCACATTTTTAAAAGTTTAAAAGGCTTTATTATTTTGTTTTACTGTATCTATAAACAATATTTGTTCACAAGATATTAATTCTGTTCAGAAATTCACTCAAATAGAAAGAAAATTTATCAGCACATTTTCAATTAAAAAAAAAGTCATTTTCTTTTCACTATAACCAGCTGCAGCAGGCATTGGCCTCCATGTCAATGCGCACAAAACTGAATATATGTGTTACAACCAAACGGGCAACATTACCACACTAGACGGAGCCTCTCTGAGGCTAGTGAACAAATTCACCTACCTAGGAAGTAGCGTCTCATCAACCGAAAACGACATCGACGCACGACTGACGAAAGCATGGACGGCTATAGATAGGCTCTCAATCATATGGAAATCAGACCTGACCGATGAAATGAAGCGCAGTTTCTTCCAGGCAGCGGTTGTATCGATACTGCTATATGGATGCACTATATGGACGCTAACTAAACAGCTGGAGAAGAAACTTGACGGCAACTACACAAGAATATTGAGAGCAATATTGAACAAGTCCTGGCGACAACACCCCACGAGACGCCAACTGTAAGGCCACTTGCCTCCCATCACGAAAACTATACAGGTTAGACGAGCCAGACACGCCGGACACTGCTGGAGAAGCAAGAACGAGCTCGTAAGTGACGTACTCCAATGGACCTCCACATATGGCCAAGCAAAAGCAGGACGACCAGCCCGAACTTACATACAGCAGCTATGTGAGGACACGGGATGTAACCCAGAGGACCTGCCGGAGGCGATGAATGATTGAGAGAAGTGGCGAGAGAGTGTCAGGGATATCCGTGCTGGCGGCACGACATGATGATGATGATGATGATGATGATGATGATGATAACCAGCTGCGACCATTTTTGTCTTCTCCTCTGTTCATTTTTATTTTCAGTTCTTCGTAATATGCATCTACTTATCTGGGCCCGTTTCCGTTTTTTGGCGAAGTGTGACGAATATTATTTACATTCACAAGTTCATTACATACATACTATTGTTGTAGCATGATCCCTATTTCGATTCACAATGGACTCTTCCAATAAAAATATAACAGTTGACTGTAATCCACTCAATGAGTTTAGTAGTAAGTAGCTACACTGGCGACATTGTACTCTTTTCTGTAATATATAACTCTCTTTTTTCTCTCTAAGTCCGTGTTTGTCTTATTTATTTTATACGTTTTTCCGAGGACAAAACATATATGACGCCCATGACAATATTCATTTGGTAGAATGTTTGGAGCCAAATCTAACTTAACTAGATTTTAATTGAGACATCGTTAATACATACGAAATTAATTATGGTTTAATAATGATTATTTTATAATCACTGAAAGTGTATTGGAAATATCTAAATAAATTGTGACGTTATTGGTGACTTAGTTTCGTTATCAGACTAAGAGAGAATCTTCATTAATATATATACATATGCATTTGTCAGTACGTATGTAAGTGGGTGCTTTAATGAAATCAGTAGATCTGTTCATTATCTCAGTTTCTCATATTCTGATATATATATATATATATATATATATATATATATATATATATATATATAGAGAGAGAGAGAGAGAGAGAGAGAGAGAGAGGGGAGGAGAGTATGCGTGTCTGTGTCTGTGCGTGTGAATAGGGATGACACAGGGTCAACGGTGTTTGATGACTGGTTGTTTCTAACCTAACGAAAGACTCTCTTTATATTCTTTTGTGGTGCATTCTGGGAATGTCGGTTTAGCATACAGTTTTTTGTTAATATCTGCAGATATATTTTTTCTGGTTCGTTGTCATTGATGACGCCAATTATTAGTTTATATATATATATACATATATATATGTGTGTGTGTGTGTGTGTGTGTGTGTGTGTGTATGTGTGTGTGTGTATGTGTGTATGTGTGTGTGTGTGTGTCTATATATATTTATTATTAAACTAATGCTTATATATATATATATATATATATATATATATATATATATATATATATATATATATATGCTAAAATGAAGAAGTCCACAAATGATTTAAATTTGGTAATTATATTTTTATTATCGATCTGTATATACATTCGTGCGGCACGTGTTTCGGACATTCTGTTCTCTGCAGGTGATCAAATTCTGGTTTTTATGCTGCATATCTTCATAGAAGAGGGAGGTTTATATATTGTTTTAGTCGATTCTGTTTGGCCACACGTTTAATGTCTTTGGTTAATCATCCCTGATGACTTTTTTTTGTTATTGACCTTTTTTTTCTGTCGTCGCTTTTTAATTCTAGTCTATGAAAATTTTTTTTTTTTTGTAATTTATGTTTTAGTGTTTATATAATTATGTATTCTGATTATGTGTGATGTACTCTAATGGATGTGTTTATTATTTCTATTAGTGTGTGGGGGTAATTGCCGTGTATGTGTGTGCACACGTATATATATATATATATATATATATATGCGTACGTGTACGTATGTATGTGTGTGTATATATATATATATATGTGTGTGTGTGTGTGTGTGTGTGTGTGTGTGTGTGTGTGTGTGTGTGTGTGTGTGTGTGTGTGTGTGTGTGTGTACATATGTACATATATTTATATATACATATAAACACTTATATATACATACACACATATATTATTTTTCAAGAGTACTGAGTAGATTTAATGTGGATGAGAATGTATTTAGCCTCATAGATAAGTTTTTAACCTAGTCGGTATGTGTGTATATGTATATCTGCGCTTGAATGTGCATAAGCGTGTCGTTAGACTCTTTTTTATACTGGTTTGATTCTATGAAGATTTTATTTTATTTGATGTAATGAGTCACCATTGGTCAAATAGATTAGCATTATTCTAAAGTTTCTGTTGTTACAATCATATATTTCATCATTATCAATCTAAATTTTTCGTCCAAATTACTTTTAATTCTCCTAGATTGCTTTTTAAGCTGGGACAAAATTTTAGCCCCAGATTTAATATCCTTGTATTACCTGGGACATAGACAATAACTGTTACTACCTGGTCAGAAAATAAATAGTTTATATAATAGTCTGAAACATAAAATAATCTTATAAAAGCTATCAAGTCACCCATCACTAATTTTGAATTTTCACAAATGATCTAATTTAAAAAGAATACGATGGAATTTGTTACAGTTTGATTCCTAAAGGTGAATATGCTTCTCATATGCTCGCATTAAGCAAGAACCGCAACGTTGGCCCATATATAAGAGCTGCTAAGCATACATTATCATTAGTATCACAAACGACAAAACGTAGAGATAAATTTAACAAACAATTTTACAGAATATGGGCGCGCATTTATACGCACACACGCAAACACTTGTCAAACTTTCTGTTAGTTCTTTTAAATATTTTCACGTTCTCACATTTACTCAATACACCTCCACCTCCCCTACTTCTCTCTCTCTCTCTCTCTCTCTCTCTCTGCCAATTTCCCTAATTCCTTCAACTCTGCATACATTAAAATGAACACTGTCTGCTCTCAAAATACTCAAGAGACAGAAACCATACAGATTAAACAATTTCAAATTATGTCTCAAAAACTAATCTTTCGGCCACATTTGAGTTTTCTTTTTTTCTTTTTCGTGACTTTTTTTTCTCTCTAAAAGCTCCGAAACAACCTGAAAATTCATACTGCTTTATGGACGACTGAGGTCCTAAGTTGAGATAGAATATAAAGAAAAAATGAGTTGCAAATGAAAATCTCCATTGCGCTTTCGTCGTGCTGACTGTGAAGGGTTGGGATGTGGTGTAAAGATTCGGCCTCATACTGAAAGCGATTTCGCCTAAAACAGATGGAACCAACAACCCGAACAAAGTTTTCTTTTTTACGTAATTTGTCTTTTCTTTTCTTTTTCCTTTTCTTTTTTTTGTGGGGGGGGTCTTCCTTTTCTTTTTTCATTTCTTTTCTTTTTTTTTTTTTTTTCAGAGCCTGACTCTTTTTTTTTTCTCGTTTTATTCATCATTTTTTAACCCAAGATTTACGTTTCAGGAAAATAGATTCATTTCTTCTTGAGTTTTTCATTTTGCCTTTTTCTCTTGATTAATTTTGATACGTTTTTTTTTTTCAGTCCTTTTGCCTCAGTGTCAATCTAAAAATCTTTTTGCACTTTCAAATGCTTAAGTCTCTTTTTCTGCATATATATATATATATATATATATATATATATATATATATATATATATATATATACCCGTTGGTTCATTACTGATATGCTCGTTTTTTATTTAAAATTTTATTGTTATTAATTCTATGTATCTATCTATCTATCTATGCTTTTGTTCATATATTGTTTTCAGACTTTATTTAAATTTATTTATCTTTGTATTGGTTTCAATCTCTTTTCATACATTGCTCCGTCTGTTTGTCTCTCTGTCTTTCCTCTAATTGATATATACATCATCATCATCATGTCGTACTGCAGGCATGGATATCCCTGACCCTCTCTCGCCTCTTCTCCCATTCGTTCATCGCCTCCGGCAGGTCTTCAGGGCTACATCCCGTATTATCACAGAGCTGCTGTCAGTATGTTTGACCTGGTCGCCCTGCTTTTGCTCGGCCAAATGTGGGGGCACATAGGAGTACATCACTTATGAGCTCATCTCTGCTTCTCCAGCAATGTCCTGCGTGTCTGGTTTGTGTAACTTGGATAGTTTTCGTGATGGGAGGCAGGTGGTCGTATAGTTGGTGTCTTGTGGGGTGTTGCCGCCAAGACTTGTTCAATATTGCTCGCAGCATTCTTGTGTAATTGCTGTCTTGCTTCTTCTCCAGCCGTTTTGTTAGCATCCAAGTGGTGCATCCATATAGCAGTATCGATACGACTGCTGCCTGGAAGAAACAGCGTTTCATTTTATCGGTCAGGTTTGATTTCCATATGATCGATAGCTTATCGATAGCTATCCATGCCTTCGTTAGCTGCGTGTCGATGTCTTTTTCGGTTGATGAGACACTGCTTCCTAGGTAGGTGAACTTGTCAACCAGTTTCAGAGAGGTTCCCTCTAGTGTGGAGATGTCGCCTGCTTGATTAAAGCATATATATTCAGTTTTGTGTGCATTGACATGGAGGTCAATGCCTGTGGCGGCTCGTTCCAAACTATGCAGTACTGTTTCGGCTTGGTTGGGCGTAATTGCCAGTATCGCTATGTCATCGGCTTAGTCTGCGTCGGTGATTGTTTTTGCGGTGTATTTTCTGCTTCTTTTCTTTGTCAGCTCGAAGCCGTTTTCTCTGATTTTATCGATCGATGTTCTAAGCGCGTAGTCTAGGCAGATGATAAAGAGGTATGGGGCTAGCGTGTCCCCTTGTAGTACTCCTGCAACAAGGTCGAAGTATTCTGTGTCTCCATCAGGTGAACGTACTTTCACTTTGGTGTTTCTATAGAGAATGGTTATTGCTGCTACGGTTTCTTTTGGTTGGCCGTATGCTTGTAGGATTTGTTCCATCTTCCCTCTGTGAATGGAATCGAAGGCCTTGGTAAAGTCGACAAATAGTAATGTCGCCTGCATGTTTTTTGCCCATACGCCTTCAAGGATTCTACGGATGGTCAGTATTTGTGAGGTCGTGGATCTATTTCTTCGGAAGCCATTTTAGTTTTTCCTATGGATGTTGTCGATTTTGGGTTCTATGCGGTTTCATCGTAGGGCATTGTAAATTTTGGCTGCTATGGATTTAAGTGTTATACCTCGGTAGTTCTTGGCTAATCAGAGGTCACCCTTTATAGGGAAGGGAAGGATGCATCCCTTCATCCATCTGTCAATCGGATTTGGATTATAGACTGCGTTGCAGTGTCGGAGCAGTATGTCGTCGAATTGTCTGGTCTTCCATACTTCTGCGGGAATCTCGTCATATATATATATATATATATATATATATATATATATATATATACTTTTGCACATATGTATCTATTTAAAGAGTTTATTCGTATCACCCTATCGTTCTCTCCGTTTTTTGCCTCTTCTTATTTGTCTACTTATCTATTAGTCTACCTCTCTATCTATCTATTTTTATTGGTATTGTTAGCAATCGGGAGTCATAGAATCTTCCAATGATCTCTATTCGTGGCCGACACCAGGAATTAATCGTGGTAGATTTCAAGGAAAAAGAGTCAAACAGTTTATCTGTCAATTAATTTCTTGTATTAAAACACTTTCTATTCTATTTTCATTTCGAAATTCATTCTTTTTTTTCCTCTTCCTATTTTCCCTTCATACTACATCTCATGGTGTT
>CAUZXS010004381.1:0-32500 GCA_963585895.1 Sepioteuthis lessoniana | reverse complement strand
AAATTCTTCCAGTAGTGTATAGAAGAGTGATAGAGAAGTACCGGGAACTTCATTAGATTTGAGGGGGATTATTTTAAAATGGAAATCATGTATTTTGCATATATTTTGTAATAGTTTATGACACTAATCCCATTACTTTTCTGACAAATCACGTACTTTGGAAAAACAAAGATTGTTTTAGTTCCTTCACGAGCTCTATTTACATTTTAAAAAAATATTAATTACCTTTTTCACATTTGCAATTATAGTGACATCATGTTATAAAATAGCCGAGGGATTTCGGTTCATGCCTTTGAGTTTAGTTAGGCTGAGAACCCTTCGGCTCAGCACATGGGTTAGTTAGGTACAACATTGAAGCAGGTGTTAACGCGGGTGCGCGCGGGCGGATGGAGGTGTCACTCAGATGTCATAATAGTCCGAGACGATACTGGGTGACAGGGTGCGGGTGACGTCACGCACCGGAAGCGCGCAGAGGTTTGTGTGAGAATTTGAAGAGAGGAAGGTCGGGTACTAGACACCAAACGAAAAGGATCCCACTGTTCACGAGACTGACCTCGTCATCACTCTGTGTGCGTTGTCTCGGCCATCGTCTACTTACATCGAAGAGTGCAAGCCTCATCGACGAACAATCCTAATTCCTCTCCTGACTGCTCCTACTTCACACAAGCGTCTGGCGAGAAAATAAATATATATTGTTATATATAAATTCCGTGTTGTCGTTTGTTTGACCAGAGAGCGGAGCGTAACAATTTGATATGTACCATACTATTTTTTTTAATTTTTAAGCTCAGAAACTTATATATCATAAAATAATGATCCCAGTACCGAACCATAAAAAAGAACAAGCATCTTTTTTCATTCGTATTAACATTTGGATGTCTACCATTAAAATACGAGAAATTTCTAACAGGCAAATCATTTGGAAAAACATGGTGTTTTATATCAGTTATGGTTTCAATCGAATGCTTTAGAATAATCAATGAAAATGGGAAATATAAATTATGAGTCATGTAGATATTTTGTGATTCTAAAATAAATTGTGACTTGTTCAGAGCGAGTCTTTTTGGGCTGATTGTAAATTTTGAAAATTAGTCTGATTCAAATTACAATTCATTTGTTCAGCTATCAACATTTCAATTAAGGTTTCAAAAAAGGTTTGCAGAAACTCATGGTATTGTAATAAAAACCAACAGTTATTAGTCTCGTACAGTGGTTTAATACTTTTCTATTTATGGATCTTACTTGGAACGTCGGGTATAAAATAAAAGTAGATAAATCACATAGTGTTTGACTAGTAAGGCTAAGAGATTATTCGATTCAAGAGTTCGATTATTCAGTTCGAGAGTTCGATTTTCACTTGGAGCCCCATTCTTTGGACCTTTTGTCACAGTTAAGCTTTGTAAATAACAAACCTAAGCAAAAGTTTTTAATTGAAAAAAACACTCTTCTTCCCTAATTTTTATTAACCTGAGCCGATTAAATTGATAGCTGTAAAAGTTTTATTAATCTCATCACAAACAATATCCTCATTTATCTTGGAATTGCTGTTTTTCTAAAATGTAGAAAACAGCAAAATTAGATAAATATTGAGAATTAATTTTTATTTATTGCGGACTTTTTGTCCTCATCTTGGTAGTTTTTTTTTTGTGTGTGATTTTACCGCGACCTCGGATAGGAATGATGAGTCGTAACCGTATTCCCAGTAATTACTGCCTTCCATAGTTGTTGTCTATCGCAGTAATTACTGGGAATACGGTTACAAGACTCATCATTCCTATCCGAGGTCACGGTAAAATCACCTGAAGAAGGCCAGAGGTGAAATTTGGCCGAAACGTAGTGAAAGAAGAAACAACACAAAAAAAACTACCAAGATGAGGACAAAAAGTCTGCAATAAATAAAAATTAATTCTCAGATTAAGAAGCCTCATCTCAAAATGTTTCCAATGAAAGACAATTAGATAAATATTACCGTAAATTTTGTTATTACAACTGGATTCAACGACACTAGATTGTTTTAAGTTCTGATAAAATCTTTTAGCATTTTGAAATTTTGCGTTGGATTTCTTTTCATTAAATATTCTTAACTTGACCTTTATAGTCGTGTGAAATGCAGCATTTAAAATAGTTTTTATAGGAACAAATATTCTGGATTTTTATCTACATTAGATTGATTTTTATATCCAGTCATACTGAATAAGAATAATTCTTAAACAGATCCATTCGACTTACCGTTGCCGGATTATTAGGTACTGACATTTCAGGTCAGAACGGACCAAGGAATTAGAGTAATGAAAGGGTACTCCACACCCTAGGTCTCCAGAGCTGAAGCCTCACCATCAGATGCATTTTAGTGTCATACCCGTAACGTCACTTTTTGGGGGATCTTACCCCTCTCCATAGAATACAGTATGCACCGACTGGGCTATTAAGACGAATATTAGCGTTTATAAAAAATGTTCGGGTGTACTTATTTATCAGTGATATTGAATATTCTTTAGTGACAAATAAAACGTTAATGAATATCTATCAAATATATATACTCCCCAAGACAATCACAGATCAACGCAAGGAGGTTTTAGCATACGAACAACAGTATCAAACACATGTACCTAACCTAAATCACTTAACTTATCATAAAGTCCTCGCAAAATGTTTCAAGGCTACAACAATAACAAACAGAAAACCCTCATATGCTTCCACTGTCAGTTTCCTTTGTGTGTGTGTGTGTGTGTGTGTGTGTGTGTGTGTGTGTGTGTGTGTGTGTGTGTGTGTGTGTGTGTGTCCCCGTCCATCCCCCATTCCTGGAAATGTGAGATCCGTTCCATTGGTCTGTGATAATTCTTCCTAAATCAAAATACAAAAAAGAATCTATGTAGTCGTCTGTAGCGTGTCAAGGTCCATCAAATACAACAAATAGTATTTTTACCCATTTCCCTACATGGTAGATTCACGCTATACTCAGTTGTTTTGGGGGCAATTTGTCGCGTGGACGACATCCATGTGTTTGTAAAGTGGAATGAGCCGCTGACCGCAGACGCTTGTTTGTAGCTCTAAAATAAAGAGGGGTTTTGGAAGAGAGGGATGTCGTCCGGATGTGTGCTGAGCTTGTGGAAGGCAGGGCATTGTTCCTGACTGGCACTTGTTACCATGTCATCATAATCCATGGCAGAAGAAAAGTACTTTTAAGTGATATTTACTTTTTTTTACGTTAGGTTGCAAAAGAGAAGAGAAGGTCCGGGCTCAATTGTTTACGCATGCGCAGCTGTCCGTACTGGGCTTGAAGTATTCATACATATGAGAATCTATTCTAAAAGGAGTTTTTACCCAAATTTTATACATCAAGAGAAATTAGCGTATAAACGTTGTACAGTCATCTAGTTGTACAGAGTGTTGTACAGTAGGATAGTGTGTTAGAAAATCTTCCAGTCTTGAAGTCTAAACCAGGCTAAGATTAGTAAATTTTTCCTAGAGTAAAATAAAAGTTGGCAAGATATTTTTACGAGATATTGCTCACGTAAGGAATCAGTCCTCCTTTCTATCGCATTTTTATTACTTTGGACCAGACTAAATAAGATATTAACGAACGATAACCGTAGGCAGTTATGTGATAAGAGTCACAGGCTAATGAAATTATTTCTCATTAAGTGTTCTATAACCATGCTCTTGTTTCTATCTCTCTGTCTCTATCTACCATATTTTTTAAGAATATGGCCGATAATTGTTATTGACAAGTTCTTGTGAACTCTATAATTCGACTACATGTACGAGGTGCATACGATAAGTTTCCAGACTTTTTTCGTATGGGCATTTAAAATTGTCGTAGACTCTTGAAAATTCACTGATTATTGCTGTATGAGATGACTGACCAATTTTTATGATTTCACGTTCAAATGAACAGCTACAGCAGCAATTTGAATACACCCTGCTAAAGTCTGATTGTCACAGCTGGTGAATTTCAAAAATGCAATCTGGACGTGAGGACACTTTAGAAGAACGATATGCAATAAAATTCGGTTTTAAACTTGGAAAAAATGCCACCACAGAAACGTATGGAATGCTTCAGACTGCTTTTCGACCATCTTGCATGAATCGAACATCAGTTTTTGAGTGGCGTAACAGATTCAACGAAGGCAGGGAGTTTGTGAGGGATGATGAGAGCTGTGGGAGGAATAAGGAAGTCAATAGACCAGAGTTGATTGGCCAAGGAGTTAGGGTAGGGTTAGGGTTACTATGTTGAGGTTTTAAGGGAGTTCAGCAAGAGATTCCTTGGGAAGAGGCCAGCACTCTTCAAATTGGGTCAGTGGCCTTTTCCACTAGGACAATACACCAGTCCACAGCTCCATCCTTGTCACAGACTATTTGACCAAGATGGGCATCAAGAGAGTTCCTCATCCTTCCTATAGTCAAGATCTTGCTCTCTGTGACTTTTGGTTATTCCCAAAGCTCAGAGGCTGTCGTTATGAAACAATTGAGGAGATGAAAGAGACTGTGACGAAAGTCATTGACACGCTCACACAAGAGGACTTCCATGGTGCCTTCCAGGAGTTGTTGGAACGTTACAAGTGCATTGTAGCCGAAGGAGATTACTTCGAAGTGGGGTCAAGTTTCATGAGTGTACTATCAATAAAATTGCCCATACGAAAAAAGTCTGGAAAGTTATCGTGTGCACCTCGTATTTATCTAACACTTCCATCACAGATAGGATGTGAGAAAAGGTCACATTTTAAATGGAGAAAAACTGGATTGAATTCAGAGTTTTCCTTTTTGTAGAGTGGTTGCATTACCTACGATAAAGAGCCCAGTTTGATCTAATACCCTTCAATACCTGGTGGATATTGATGAATCCATTCCTTCTCAATGTCATTAGTGAAGCGCTAACAGCTCCATTCAGGATTTTATCTCTAGTCAGAAATATTTTTAACGATAGCCATTACGTTAAGTACGCCTCCCAAATATGTAATTTCACTGTATCAAATACAGGAATCCTGCAAATTATTTTTCTCGGATGAGATAGAAGAGCAAACTTCCATTGCCTTTTTCACAATTTATTATTTTCAAGATTTATCTATTTTGCTGGCCGTTGACTACTTAATATAATTCACCCTTTGATACGTCTTAATTATATATCTGATATAGCTTTTTTTGTCTAAACCGAAGTGGAATTGGGAACCGGTTTAGTCTCCAGCTATCTAACTTCTCTCTTTTTTCTTTCAGACTGGCCTTATGTTAATATTTCTACCTTTACATAACTAGAGAAACCCAACTATTCTTATATTTACCCACAGCTGGCGTAAGAGTAAAGTGAACACGAAGAAAATATTAATACAATTCGCTTTCCGCATCGATGATCCTTTCGTCACTCTGCACCTCTGGTCTAGTATTAAGCTATTAATAAATATCTGGGCTAACTGCTGTAGAGTAATGATTAAGAAGGTAGTTTCATATTCATTACAGCTAGGTTTTTCACTCAGGTTGTTTTGTGCCAACGTTAAACTGAGCTTAGTAAGAACCCATTGGAAAGTTATGATAGTTCGTGTGTAATATGTCAGTGTTTCAAAAAATGATTTGGTTTCCAACCGACTGAATAAGCATTCTGGAAGTGAATATGACTAAAGTTCAACTTATAAAAGTAAAGTCAGAATAATGGAACAAAGAGTTTATTTTTCGGAATCAAAATTCAGATGGTTTGAATTCGAGATAACTATGTTGCCATTCATAAGAAGTGGAAAAGCAAAAATAGCGCAAACTGTTCCTATATTGATTTCTGACACTCCTAAATCAATGTCTGTAACACCTTTCGTAAAGTTTTGTCTTGTAAAACTATTCCACAATCGAATTATTACTGTAGTTGAGATGATTTTCCCTGGGTTCATCATTATACTTGTGTATCTGATTAAGCCTGTCCTCGTGGTGTAATGGTTAAAACGATGGACTGCGGAATCGTAGTACGCGAGTTCGTACCCTAGTCGCGTTATTACGTTCACTTTCGGACAAATACCCTTGGGAAAGGTCTGAACCCCCTTATCCTCCCAGCTATGGGTTAAATAGTACCACTACTATTCTTCAAGGAGAATAGCTTTGACATTAAATAACCTACAAAGGTTGATAAGCCATTAAATAAAGGAACTAAACCAAACCTTATTTTGGCTTTTCGACAAAAACGATTTATTGATATGCTTAAGGGAAATATCTAGTTGAGTCGACATTTATTAAGGATCAATGTTAGCGTTTGTATATCCGTGAAATACTAAAACTGAACACAACGGAAGGAAAGGCAAGATAAATGCATATGCGCATATCAAGAACATTTAACCTTTTATATAATATACAGACCAATGTTATTATTAAGAATGCCTACACAAACGTGTCCCACTAGCCAGAAATACATATATTTTGTTGCATGAAAAAGCAGTATGTTGAAGGAGTACAAATATGTGCCGACAGCTGAATGAGGGAAAGCGAAATAGTTACGTGACTTTACCGTTTCCTGGCAGGGTCTAAGACAAGTCTCCCCAATTGTAAGAACAGAGGCCAAGGAGTTCGGAAATGGGTTCACGGGGCTGTCATATGACACCCCAGCAGACATCCTGAGAAAACATCCATTCTTTCAGGGAGATATTTATTTCTTGTCTGCCAACGAACTGTTTCAAAAAACGTCAATTTGAAATCTTTTAATCATCGTGAAAAATATTATAATGTAGAATATGAACTTACAGCGACACAAATAATGTTTCTAGAATGAAATCCCACAGATTTTTTTTTTTTTTTTTTTTTTTGTTTTGTCTTTGCGTTTCTCTCAAAAATATTGCTACTGGCTTTCGATAGCGTAAATGATTCTTAATCATAGTCGCTTATCTCTCTCAACTGTGATTCTGAATCTTGTAGCATTGTAAGCAAATGGTGCCAAGGCACAAGTATATAAGTTAATAAAAAAATGCTCCTTCTGGAAGAACGACGGGTTGGCCAGGTTCAACATATCTTCGAGTGTGCTTGGTGAAGCGAAATATATGTGATCTAACACCCTGGACAAGTCTTGCCGCGGTCACCATCTAAATGGCATCTACCAAATGCGGATGGGTTAGGATATTCCTTAAAGTCCAATATATATACATGTGTGTGTGTGTGTGTGACTAAATAGGACAGACACTTCGTTTCAACCTATCTTATAAGAGATCTGTTCAAGTGTTCGTATGAGTTGTTTGACTTCAGCATTGAATGAATTCAAAAAGACACTATTTTTTTCAAGTATTTTCTGCCCCAACTGGAGCCATCTTTGGGGAAACAAACAGTGAAGTATCAAACACAATGATGAGTCAAATACAATCACAGAAAAAGTTGAAGGAAAAATAAGTGGGAAGGAAATCTACAAAAGGAAAGAACTTTGCTGGAGTTAAAATGAAGAATTGGATGAAAATGTCAAAGGTATTCCAGAATGCGGCTGGTACATTCGATGTTGATCCTACTTGAGGAAGTTTTAGTAAATATTATACGGAGTGCTTCAAGAATTTGGAGTGTCTGTTTGCTTTTTCTTTGGGTATTCTAATTAAAAAAACTTCATATTACGTGGTTTTAAATTCATTCTGTGAAAACATCAAACAACTCACATGAAAACTTGAACGGATCACAAACAAAATAGGCAGAATCTAAGTGTCTGTCTTACTTAATCAAATCTGTTTAAAAGAGAAAATGCTACCAACATATATATATATATATATATATATATATATATATATATATATATATATATAACGCATTTCGTACTTTGTGAACAGAGAGTGAGGAACAAATTAAAGATATGGGAAGAGACGGTTTTAAAAGAATGAAGAAACCAGAACGCACGTGGTGCCTATTATCAGTCATTTCGTATTTCCAAGGTCACAGAATGGTGAGAATACACTAACAAGATTCTATGCTAAACAAGGAGTATTTTTTTTGTTTTCCCTTCCTCATCTGATGATTAGCCATCAATGATACAGCGGTCTTAGGTGACTGCCGTAAAATCTCCTCTGTCCGAAGTGACTGATATCGTTTACATATTTTTGTGGCAAAAATCTGAAAGAAAAGTATGATTGATTGAGTGAATGGTTTATTTGAATGACATATCGACTCGTCTAGGGTTATTTATACATAGAGATGAGGAGATCGCATTTATTGTATGTTACTACTTATATTTTTTGTGAAGTTGTTTCTAAAAAGTTTGTTTGAACAGGGTCCAATTGAATACAAATAATTTTCAAATTGAGTTATTTGACCCATATATAGGTGTTATGAAATAGCCGAGGGATTTCGGTTCATGCCTTTGAGTTTAGTTAGGCTGAGAACCTTTCGGCTCAGCACATGGGTTGTTTGGGTGTAAGATTGAAGCAGGTGTTAACGCGGGTGCGCGCGAGCGGATGGAGGTGTCACTCAGATGTCATAACAGTCCGAGACGATACTGGGTGACAAGGTGCGGGTGACGTCACGCACCGGAAGCACGCGGAAGTTTGTGTGAGAATTTGAAGAAAATAAGAGTTGGGTTTTAGACGCCAAACGAGAAGGGTCGAGCCTTGGAGCTCGCAGGCGCGAGGCGAACGTGCGCCCTATGGGGGGCCGCTCGAGTTGGGGGCCAAATGAATAAGACAGCGTAGAAGATTGTGTCTCTCCTCCTTACGTCGAAACCTTTAACTCAAAGTTAATAAAAAGGTTTCGTACCAGAACAAGAAGTGTTTACGTGTGTTTGAGCTTCCTGTTCTTTATATATTCTATCGTTATGAACATTACATGTCTATTTCACACATGGCCATATGCGTGTATATGGCTACGCAACATAGACATATTTGGTGCCAGAACTTGGGCATATCTTTCATGATATGGTTTACGACCGGGTTACCATGATTCCACGGAGACGATCAGAGAAGCGGCTAAGAACAAGGAGGAATCTATTACGGAGCGGCTTATTCAGGCGATCGAGGGAGAGGGAGAGAAAACACAAGGCCCCAGAAAATAAGAAACAAGGAAAAGAGACCAAAAACAAGAGGAACAAATTCAGCACCCCTCAGAATGAAGGAGAAAAGTCCAACATCGAAAAGAGAGAGAAAAAAAACAAAAACAGCGCAACTCCAAAAGAAAAAAGAGAAAAAAAAGGCGTGAAAAGAAAAGAAAAAAAAGTAACACAACTCAACTCCAAGAAAAAAAAAGGCATGAAGAAAAGAAAAAGAATAAGAAGGTATTTGCTCATTTACGTCTGTCATAGTTTAATTTACGAATAGAGTTTAAATGGTTGTGGAGGATAGATTTGGAAATAATTCTAAAATTTAAAAAAAAAAAAAAGAAAAATCGTTGGTAGCATAGAAAATTATGATTACAACTGTATGTGACTTTGTACCGTGGTGGGAGGAGAGAAAGAAAGAGTAACAGAGAAATAAGCTCGCAGTGACAGAGAAGAAAGAAAGGTGGTCGCTGTGGGGACAGAGGATTGTGTCGCGCTCAAGATTGACAGCAATAGTAAACAATATTTTGTAAAGAAATTTTATAGTAATAACGTATTTTTATGAATGGATTTTACGATAGACGGGGTCATTGTAGGTGAAGTTTGTAGTAAATAACGTTTTTATGAATGAAAACTTGTAACTTGTTGGTGGTCCGGGCTAATAATATTCGGAGATGAGAATTTTGATTTGAGACCTTGGAGATTTCGCTCATCGATGGGATTGCCGGAAGAATTTCGCATATCTGTTGTTAGGACCTTTGGGACAGGTTTCGATGTTGGAGAATCGATGTTTTAGGCGCTGAAGAAATCAGACCAGGTTTTTGTTTAAGTGGTCGAGTCCGACTAATCGGAGGCACAGTGGAATGCTTCGGACGTTTCGTTGTCCTTATCGACTGGAAAATTGTCTCATATCTCGCCAGAGAGGCAGATCAACGAAGAGACGGATGTTTATTGTGTCTGACAGGGCAGACTGTTATTTTGTGAGTTCCCCCTGGAGTGGGACTGTGAGGTTTTGTTGAGGAAGTTGTTCGGAAAAACATGGGTTTGGAGATTAGTTATTTAAGATGTGCGCAGAGTTCTGGTGGTCTCATTGGATGTGTTTGGAAAATTCGCGGACTCGATTTTGTGTCGAGGGAGAAATTTTTTTTGAGTGAGCTGATGAAGGTTTGGGTGGTTTAGAAAAGAACACCCAGTATTTTAAGGGCAAAAGAAAGAAAGAAGATAAAAAGAAGGGTACTCGTAAGCTGTTGAAAAGATGTAATGTAGACCGTTTGACAGTGGTCAAAAGTTGGAAAAAACGGGGAAACATGTATCTTGGTTTGATTACGAGCTATGCTTGGTTGTGGAAGGTTAAAATGTGTACATTAATTAATGACAGATATTACGCGAGAAGGAGATATAAAGTTAGCAGTAATAAGTACGGACCTAGAAGGAAGGCAAAAATGCAAAATACAAAATGAGCAATTGACCTGAGATTTAAAAAAAAAAAAATTAAAAAATATGAACATAAGAAAACAAATTAAAGACTGAAAAAATATACATGCCGAACGAGTGACTGTTGAAAAATAAAAATAAAAAAAGAAAAAAAAGAGAAAAAAGAACCAGAAAATGTGGTCGGAAAAAGAAAAAAAATGAAAAAAAAATAACGATGGACAATACGAACACTTTTTATTTTTATTTCAGTGACTTTTGAGTTTGGGACTGACGCATGCTTTTTGTTGTATTATTTTGTTGAAATTGTATTGCTGAAGATTCTGTTGCTCAGTTCGACATAAGGGGGAGCGGCACAATAGTTTAAGAAAATAATTTGTCATCATCGATGACAAATGATTTTATTGTGGTTGGATAGGTATGTTATGAAATAGCCTAGGGATTTCGGTTCATGCCTTTGAGTTTAGTTAGGCTGAGAACCTTTCGGCTCAGCACATTGGTTGTTTGGGTGTAAGATTGAAGCAGGTGTTAACGCGGGTGCGCGCGAGCGGATGGAGGTGCCACTCAGATGTCATAACAGTCCGAGACGATACTGGGTGACAAGGTGCGGGTGACGTCACGCACCGGAAGCACGCGGAAGTTTGTGTGAGAATTTGAAGAAAATAAGAGTTGGGTTTTAGACGCCAAACGAGAAGGATCGAGCCTTGGAGCTCGCAGGCGTGAGGCGAACGTGCGCCCGATGGGGGCCGCTCAAGTTGGGGGCCAAATGAATAAGACAGCATAGAATAATGTGTCTCTCCTCCTTACGTCGAAACCTTTAACTCAAAGTTAATAAAAAGGTTTCGTACCAGAACAAGAAGTAGTTACGTGTTTTTGAGATTCCTGCTCTTTATATGTTCTGTAGTAATGAACATTACATGTCTATTTCGCACATGGCAATATTCGTGTATATGGCTACGCAACATAGGACCCGAACATGTACTAGCACTCAAGATCAAAGTGGACCAAGGATTAAAGGCACTGAAGGGGTACTCCACATTCCTCAATTCTCCCGCATTGTAACCTCACTATTATATGCAATTTAGCCTGATAATCAATACACCTTTATTTTTTGAGTGGATACAGTCATATACTTAGCCCCACTGACAGGACGGGATTGAAGAATAATGCAAATATATTCGAATTTTGTGTTAAAATATCGGGAAAAATTTCTGCAAAATTTTCCTGCAGCCAGAAAATACGGACCAGTAAATGAAACGTAATATGAAATTCAGTCATATTCGTTCACTACAGTGGGCTAGGAAATGATTATATCTATTCACTGTAATGAAAGCGTTTTTACAACGAGGTATAAAACTATAAGAAAAATAATGAAATGCAGTTCTAAAACGCTAGGAAATTCAACTTTTATTTACGCATAATAAATAATAATCAAAAGCTAATCAAAATACAAATTCAGAACATCTTTAAACGAGTGATATTTTCACGCTGTAAAAACATAATAACTAAAATGTTAATTAATTCAAAATGGACGCAAGATTGATCATATATTGAGTACATTCTTGCTATTTCAAGCTTATAAAAAAATCTCTAACCGGATGATATAATGTAGTCTCGAATTAAAATCAGATTTTTCCTTCCCACAAAATTTTATATTATTTCAATCTTTCATTGTACCAGCACATGGAATGTAACTTGAGATTATGAAATCAATAATTCAAATTATTTTCATTCTTGTCAGACATAAAGCCAAGTAGATGAAAAACGTCGGGTCGGGGACTAAGTTACGTTAATCGTTCAAGTGGGGAGGGCTTATCCTTCGGCCTGATTTGAAAATGAGTATTTTTTAGTTGGGATTACAATACTGATGCTGGTTCGAAACATTCAATGACTTCAACCACAATAACAGCTCATCAACTATTTCTTAATTTAAAGCATTCTGAAAATTTGGCGACCGTAGTCGAGGACGACCTAAAGGCTACCTTTTTAATTGCTACTACACCGGGATGAAGAAGAGGGCGCTACTCACTCTACTTTATCCTTGATACGTACGTTATAATGCTGAGGAGGTATTAAGTATCATTTTTTTAATCTTTGGTATGACTCGACCTGGAATTGGACCCCGGTCTCCCGGTAGATTCTAATCAATAATTAAGAATGTAACTTGTGCTGAAACAAAATATTTTATCAACTTGTCGGTAAAGATTTGAAGATACTGACTGTATCCCCTGTAAAGGGGTACATCCTCCTGCTCCCGAAAAAGATGTCCTTGATATGAGATGAAACAAAATCTGGAGATGAGCCTACTGTTCCAAAACTTTTGGAGATTGATGAATTCCCTTTCATTGCCATTACGCACAGGTTCACTCTGACCCACAGGGTTAATACAGGTGAGAGTCCGATCTCTGGGTCAAATAGATCTGTTAAAAAATTAAGTATTCGATAGAACCTTTTGCTGAATAACCTCTCTAAAAACAACTAGACAAAAAATGTAAAATTGGATATGCAATGAACTTGATCCCTATACATTTGGCAAAGTATCCCTAAATCAATCAAAGAATCAAGCAATCAGTATCTTTTTTATATCTTATTTTAGTATGGAGCAATTTTCCCCCTGTTTAGTTTTCAAATGAAATCTTGAGGGGCAAAAATCTTATATTTTAAGTAAGGAAATGGGAAACTAAAATATCTAATATTTCTTACACGAAAATAAATGCATACAAAAAGTTTTTTAAAATTCTGAAATAAATTTTTATTAATTCATTCTGTGAATTTTGATTCCGTAAAATTATACCCTCAAAAAATTGTTTTATTCTTTCATTTGGATGTTTTTCCAGGCTAATTTTATTGAGTTGATAATGTTTCGGCGTGTTTGCTTTCATGGTTTGATGTCATTTTACAGATTCCATTTTTAAATTTGGGATTTTGTTTCTTGTGAATTTTAAATGTTGTCATTACTGATTTGATGATTGTATAATTTTCTATTCTCGCAGGAAAGCTGAAGGCATTTGACTGCAAGCCAATGGTTTTAAAACACAAGGATTTGATATCAATCTGAATACAATAAGGGTGGAACAACACAAAACATAAAAGGTGTTGTGTTTACGAATTAAAATATTACGCCCAATTCGAGAAATACAAACACAAAATACACATCCCGAGTTGACGTGTCGAATAATGTTGCACAAAGATTTTTTAAAAAGTAACAGTGCGTTGCTTATAAGGAAACTTGTTGATTTAGTGAAAGCTTACGGCTATAAAAATTTCTTTAAAAGGAATTTTTCTTTGGAAATTTTATAAAAAGTCTCTCTCTCTCTCTCTCTCTCTCTCTCTCTCTCTCTCTCTCTCTCTGTCTTTTAGAATTTTTAGAAAAAAGAATTACTATTCTTAAAGTGTTCATTTTCGTTTCGAAAGAATACAAGTGGATGATTTAATACTTTAAGAATCTATTTCTAAAATAAACTTACAAAGAAAAATACAATCACTGGGTTCAATTAACACTCAACCGACCTAATATCGACTTCGTTCAATAACACCACTGTACCAAGCGAATGAATAACGATCATATAAAATTTCGAAAGCAGCACACACACACACACACACACACACGCACATATATATATATTCACACGTGCACACACACACACACACAAGAACCCTCACACATACACGCATACACACACACACACACACACACATACATATATACATATATACTACTCAGTACATACTTGTATATCGGACATTGGCATGACGGTTAGAGTGTTCACCAATGGCCTGGGAGACTTGGGTTCAATCCCTGGTCGAGTCATATCAAAGACTCAAAAAATTGTACTTGTACCTCCTTGCTTAACACTCAGCATTATAAGGTACAGATCAAGGGTAAAGTGGTGCACTCCAGGGAAAGAAATTGTGCCCTCACCTTGGTGTTGTAGCTATCGAAAAGGGAGTCTTCGGATCACCCTCGACTAAAGGGAGACAACCTTACTACATACTTATGCACAAACGCTAACTATATCCCTTGCAGAGGAATGAGACTCCCTCCAAAAAAAAAGGGGTGTCTTAAGTTTGACTCAATACTGCAGCTGTTTGTGAGGCTCCTGTGCTGAACATCTGGAGAGTGCTGAGTACCCCTTCATTGCCATTACTCTCAGATACACTTAGACTCGTGGTGGTAGTACTTGTTATATCCCATCTATGAGTTAAATAAACATGATTGAAAACTATTCGGGGTGGGGATACTGTGTACAAACAAACGATTATTATGAAATAAAAATAGTTTCATGAATCCATATAATTTTGATTAAATTAATATTAGATAAGAATACTTAAAACCGTACAACTGTGTGAAAATCATTTATATTAGATAAGATACTTGATATCAAATAAATATGAGTAAAAAACAGTTAACTACTACTCAAAAAATGTAGGTATAAACGTATGACGTACGCGATTCCCCAACCACTCAGCACAAAATAACTTCAGAGAGGTTTATATGCAGTTAAAATCAATCAATTAGGGCATTATTACAAAGTGAAGTACGAACAGTATTGTCGTGGATTGGAAATCGGTTTACTGATTACATTTTTTATAATGCTGGTACTTACATTAACGGTCTGTTATCTTATACGTGTATTGATAGGGCTGCGGAATTGGAACGTTAAAGTTTCATATTCTATATGCATAATTAATATTGATCAGTAAATATATTGTATTGTGAGAAAGAAAATTATTTTTATAAAAAATATTGATTTGTGCAAAATAAATGTGTTTTCATAATCAGAATTCCAAAGCCTTCGATAGTGAATTTAGAAATTTACAGTTCAATTAAAAGCATAAAATATTGGATTACCTGTGCCAGTGATTTTTTCATAGTAGTGAAAGCTGAGGTAAATCAAGCCATGCTTTTTGGATGTGCTGAAAAGAGAAGAATGGTGCAGTAATATGCCACAGATTCTCTTGAACAGCATTCATCAGGTTTTGAAATCAGAGTTTGTTCTTCTCCTAGACCGGTTGTCCTACTATAGGTAAAGAGGTCAGTTTGCTCTGTTATTTTGCTCATGTAATATAATGGCCGAGGGATTTCGTTTTATGCCTTTGGGTTTAGTTAGGCTGAGAACCTTTCGGCTCAGTGCATGGGTTACTTAGGTGTGACATTAACGCAGGTGTTCACGCGCGCGGTCGGAACGGACGTGTCACTCAGAGATGTCACAATAGCCCAGATGGGAAACGGGGTTACAGAGTGCGGGTGACGTCACGCACCGGAAGAGAGCGCGGAGGATTTGGGGGATTTTGAAAAAGTCAGTGAGTTGAGTTGAGTCCTGCCTCAGAAGAAGACGGTTGACTTTCGCTTGCTCGCGGAGGCCTTGCGATGGGTGCGCACGTGTTGGGGGGCTGGCAGATGGAAAAGCCAGAATAGAAAGATTGTGTATCTCTCTCCTTATGTCGAAGAACCTTTAAACTCAAAGGTAATAAAAAGTTTTGTACCTAAACTAAGAAGTCGTAAGTGTTTTTTGTGTTTCGAGATCCCTAAGTTCCATGTATATGTTATATATATATATATATATATCTGTTATATATGTTTACGAACATTATGAACGTTTTGCGTACCGGTATGAATATGTCCATTTCACGTAGCCATATCCGTATCTGGCTATGGTACACTCAGAACTTGGGGGAGATGTGAAGAGTTCCTGCCTTTCCTAATGTCACATAAAGTGGAATGCAAACAGTCTCTTCCAGGATATACATATATATATATATATATATATATATACGAGAGGATTCGTGATACCTTTGTTTTTCCGAGTAAAAGTGATCAAATATATATTTAAAGATATTTTCTCTGTCAAATGAAAAAGAAAACATTATTCAATAAACAAAATCTAAACATCATCGTCAATCATTATTCAGTTAGCATCAGTTTCTTTCACTGATCGAGTGTTTTCTTTATTGACTTATTGTTGTTGGTAACTGCCGGACAAAAGTTTCACTTATGGAGGGAAGTGGCCACTACATTATAGATTATTTTCATCGGTTTTTGATGATGGCCTATAATACCAGTGACATTACAGAATAACGATTTGTTTTAATACCTCCGGGAAAGACACCAACCGATTTTGCTCAAGTAAAGAAAGAATATGGTTCGTCAGTCTTGATAATGTAACTAATCTAAGAGTAGAATTCTAAATTCAAACCATTTCAACTCAACTTAAAAATTGACTTTGTATTACTTCTATCGGTATTGGATGGGCTGGGAAAATGCCACAGCGACTGAAGAAGAAAGATGTTTAATGCGAATGATGGGAAATACAATTCTAAATCAAATATGAGAAAGCGAGAGGAAAAAAGAAGAGACTAAAGATTAAAGAGAAGCCATATATATATATATATATATATAGGTGTATTTATCGACGGCTGGGGCAGAAGTGTGAGAAGCTATAAATGTATTCACACCACAAAACAAATTAAATTCAGTGGAAAAAATAGAAAGGGTATTAACAGTATCAAATATGGATGAATGGATTAAATTTCCCCAGTTGTTTGGTATCTGTAAGCAAATCAGTGAGGCGTTGTCCAAGTCAGACGTGCTTCCAAGAATGTGGGATGCGCTTCAGTAGCCGTTTCTTTATTTTCAATCCATGCTGCTTACTTAACGGCTGTAGAGTGTAAAACAACCTGAGCGTTGCGAAAGAAAAAAAAATCTGTAATAACAATAATAAACATAAACAAGTCAAGAACTGATTATAACAGTACTTAAAATTGGCTGTCCTGAAAATTCAAAATAATACTAGAGAGAGAGAGAGACATAACGGCAACGGCATTAGATCAGTTTCTCGCCTGTTCAATCATAGGACAAATATTTGTGTGTGTGTGTTTTATCCTCAATATTATTATATCTATTAATATTACAATAATTCATATTCATACATGTCGATGTGTTGTAACCGCTGTATGATTGTGAATTGAATTACCACGACCAGAAAATCCGTCGAACACCGACACACTGGACAGCTGTTCCGACCTTATTAGGTCTCATTAGCAGTGTATACCGTAATCTCCAACACTGGAGATCGAACCAGCGACCACAAATTGCAGTGCCGAAACTCTACAACTGAGCCACCATTTCATATCTCACACAAATGACGCCAAATCAACTAGTCATGGTAATTGCGCGGCCAAATAACCTAAATGCGTCTTGCAAGTTACATCCGTACTCTTTCCAGAGGACACGGTCACTCCCACCACAGGGTCACGTCTTACCAAGAAGCTTAGAAATACGCATCCGCGTAATTATTATGACCTCAAGGGCAAGGGAATAGATGTATATATTTTCATTTTTTAAGTAGAGGAATCAATATTGTGAATTGAATGATTTTTGGTCGTGGAAATATTTACCAAGGAATTAGTTAATTAGGACAGCCGTGGTCTAAGGCTTATAATATAAAGAGCAAATCAAGAAAATCATTTATCAACAATGATCGGTTCATCTAATCAAATGGTAACACCTTGTGAGGGGAGTTTCTTTTTTATGAACCAGACACTGAGCATCAAACTCATGACTAATAACTTTTTGGCAAAAGAAAGTTGCAAAACATCAACACTAAATTCCTTCCCCAAACTATAAAAGAGTCACAATGCATTCGATGTACAGGGAGAAAAGTACATACAACAAAAAGGTGGACACCACTTACTGCTTCTCAGGTCTGGTAAAATGGGGCGGTAACATGTGCGTCGGTGTTGAGAAGCGAACGACTAGGCCTGTCGCTACTGAAGTCCTGTGCGCAAAAGAACTGGTTTCCCGGTTCACCTTGTCACGAAGTCAAAAAGGACTCGTGACGTAAGAGAGTTCCACAAATACTGCGACAAGGGAGACCACTATGCTTCGTTTCCCTACAGTTCTATTTAATCCATAGTTGGGGGATGAGTGAGTTCGAACCATTCACGTAGTAAATGTAACAATGTAGTTTGTACTCACTTACTACAATATCACATTTCAACACTTTAGTCACAACTTTGCGAGGTTTTTCTCATATATATATATATATATATATATATGTATGTGTGTGTGTGTGTGTGTATGAGAGAGAGAGAGAGAGAGAGAGAGAGAGATTTTAATGATAAAGCAAAGAGAAAACGCGTGAACTAACTGCATCTGCATATTCGTCACAAATCTTTATTAACTGACTGGTCACAACACAGGGATTTATTTTTCCTTTAGATACTTCAACATCTTTGGCGACTGTTCTTTGTTTTTATTTCTTCAATTTTGGTTCATTTCATTCCGCATTTTTTTTAATATTCTCTCGTGCTAAATTACAACTTCTCTCAAGAATGTTAACGATCCGTGTTTCAATCATCTACTTGTTCCCCCCCCCCAAAAAAAAAATGAGTGAATGGTTTGCAGCAGCAGCAGCAGCAGCAGCAGCAGCGAAAGATAAAATCTGTTTTATAAAGAAATGCATTCCTAAGGCGTAAAATCACAACTTCTAATCAACTTTATGTCTATAAATGACGGATTTAGAAAGCTAAGATCGTAAACCTTATATGAGCGCTAAGTCTTTTCAGACGCACACCGCATTAAGTAGTTTTCTTTCGTGGTGAATGGCAATTAGTTTTTTTGTTTAAGATTTTAGATTCAACTTTACTTTCGGTTTATTCCTAACGTTCACAAGGCTGAGGGAAGGCTTAATTATATATATTATATGTATTTATGATTTTGGCTTTATTTTTTGGGTGATATTTTTCAGTCATATTGAAAATACTCTCGGAAAGAGATCAGCATTTCTTCAATGTGCAATTTTTTGTATTTGAAATCGGCTGTGATTGCCAGGTACGAGTATCTTGTTTCTGTGTTTACCTGTTCCTTTCTTGATCATATCCGGTGATTGTTTTAAGGTGCCGCTTTTTTTCGTTTTCGCTTTCAAGGTCTTTGTATTTACTTATTTTTTGGTATTTTCCCTGAGTGATATATGATATTAGCACTGACATATCAAATAAAAGGCATGTTTTGTTTATAGTCCTTAACAACTATACCGAGTCTGTTAATCTTTATTTTTATGTCAGGTTGGATAGCAAAGTCCCTGATAATAGTAGCTTCTTTTGCTTGTTATTGGTTCTGGTTGGTGTTTATACTATTTTTTACATTTCGATATTCCATAGTATTTACATATTTTCCATTAAATATAATCTATTTTTTCATACCTTTCTTTATACTCTCTCAGAGCTTTTCACACCAGCGTTAGTTGATGGTCTTTCTATGGAATCTGAGTGACAACAAACCTCTTCAGATCCCCAGAACTCTTCTCAGAATTCTTTTCCATCTAAACAATGCTGTATTTTGGAGGATTTCGATTTGTCCTCCAATCTCCAACTATTTCAGTCCCTTTCCATTTCCTTGAGAACAGTTCCAAGCGTGCCAAATACAGTTGTTTTCTTAGTTCTCTGGCAAGGTCCAAGTACTATTTTCTTGTTTCGTTTTCTTTTATTTTCAGTCTATGGTCCGCTGGGATTTTAAAATCCGTGATACAGAAAGTTTTCTTTTTTTTTTTCTTTCTTTTTTTAAATAAGATATCTGTTTGTACCTCGAAATCCAAGAGAATTTTATATATCTCGTTCTCTGAGACGGATTTCGCAGTATGGTGAATTTTCAATTTCTTGCTCAGTTCTCTAGAAACCACCTTCCCCACAGCGTCATGTCTAATATTACCATTTTTTAGCGGTAGTTTGTTAAATCCCCTTATTTAGGGATTAATCGTTTTGTTCTTGTCACTACATTACCGACAATTGTTATTCTTTGTCAAATGATTGATTCCAGCCCAAATAAATTTGGTCTTTATGGCATTGTTCTGTTTTACGATTTGAAGAGATTCGTTTTCTCTCTTAATGTTTCCGTTTCATAGCCATGTCCGGGTCATCTCGTGAGATTTTCATCTGTTTATCGCTCGAAATATCCATACAGTTGTTTTTCTTACCTTTTCTGTTTTCGAGTTTTTGCTGTTTTTCCTTATGTTGTCTGTACTGACACTGGTCGCTGTAATTCGTCTTTCTTTGCTCTTTTTAATGTAATCTTCAAGTCCTCATGTTGATGCATTCACGAAGTCTTTATTGCTGTTGAGTCCTCGCCCTCATTTTTTTATTTGAAATATTTGCATATGTAATCTTTCGGATGGAAGGCCTTTTGCATCATCATTAATTTCCTTGCACCCTGATCCATTTGTCTGAGTTCCTCCCTAATCCATTTTAAGAATGGTCCAGAATACTGAACAGAGGGGACTGTCTAGGTGTTTACTCTTTAATTCTTTTATCTCCTACAGTTATTTTCACTTTCCAGTTTTTCATAGATTCCATCATTAATTTCATGTCTTCCGAGATTGGTTATTATTAGTTCTCTTTTGAGAGTTTTTTTATGCCAGTATTAGCAGGTGGATTCTCACTGGAGTTAGAGTGACAACAAGTCTCCTCAAGTCTCCAAGACCTTTCTCAGCATCCTAGCTGACGGTTTCCACTCGTCCTCTAATTTTCAAGTCATCCTGTCAATTGTACTAATCTTTTGGTGACTGTACTTAAAGCACCAATCCCAAGTGGTATTTTCGTCAATTTCATGTTCCACAGCTTTTTCAATTCCCTTGCAAAGTCGAGGTACTTATCCCTTTTTTCACATTCTTTTAATTTTACTCTGTGGTCTGCCGGGACGCAAAGTCCACAATTCTGCAAGTTCCCTTTTTTTTTTTTTTGTTGATTATAAGATCTGGCCGTCTGGTTGAGATTTGATGATCCATTTGTACCACAAAATCCAAGAGGAGTTTGTGCGTCTCATTCTCTCGGACAGATTCTGAGTTGTGCATATGCCATTTGTTCGTACGGTCATTATTATTATTATTATTATTATTTTCTTCGTGAATTTTTAATACCAGTTTTAACTGGTGGTCTTTCACTCGATCGGACAGGCAGGATGTCTCCTCAGGTCACCAGAACTCTTTCCGAACTCAATAGTGCTGTAGTTATCAAAATCTCGATTCTTCCTTTGATTTCCAATTCCTCCAGTCTTTTTTTCCAAGAATTCGGTAATTGTTTCAAGCTGACCAATTACTATAAATATCACTGACGCATTTATGTTCTTCGGATTTTTCAGCCCTCAGGTACGACCCCAAAATTTGTCTAACTTTTTTTCCTTCATTCTTACCTGGAACTATAAAATCCTCCGGATGACAAGTCCTGTGGTGGGGGTTATATCAAAACTGGTTCAGGTTTTCTGGTCGGGATTCGGTGATCAGTTCATATCTCAAAGAGAATTTTATGTGTCTCATTCTTTAGTCCATATTTTGTTTTATGCACATGACATTTGTCCGCCAGGTCAAATTTTACTCGCATAATTACTAGTGGATAATGTTACCCACCCAGTTGATTCTAGTCTTACATTCCTTTTGCGCTAGTTTGTTGGATTCGCTTATTATGTGATTTTCCGTTTCATCTCTATCGTCAAATAACCAACACTTGATATTCTGTTATGTATTCTTCTTTTCTCATAATTGTCCTTATGACATAATATCAAGTTGAATTTCAAAGAGATTCAGTTTCTTTCTGGTATTTTCCATTTCTTAGCCATGACCAGGTCATCTCGGATGAAATCTCATCAATTTTTAGCTTGAAGTATCCATACAATTGTTTTCATTTTTTGCTTTTGGTTTTTATTGCTTTCCTGTTTGTCTTTATATTGACATTGCTATTACTGGCTGCTGCAATTAGTGTTTCTTTGCTTTTTTGTGTACGTGTGTGTATATGTGTTTTTCTCTAATCTTAGAATTCTTGCAACTAAGCAGTCTTCAATGCCGGCGAAATTTCTTTCTCCTTTTCTTGACAGATAGACTTCTCTGGGAGCCAAATGCATCTTAATCATTTTCCTTGTTTTTTAGTCGATTTGTATGAGTTCCTTCCCTCTACTTCCTAGAATGCTCCAGAGCATCTTACGAGGGATACAATCGAGGTGTTTTCCTTCTGTAATTTTTGCGGTAGCTTTTGCTTTCAAGATGTTTTTTGTTCTTCTGAGTTATTCTTTTCTTTTCTTTATTTGAAGGAATCCGCTTGCTTGTCATTTTCTTTCTCTTAAGGATTCTGATTCTATCTGGATTTGGAAAGTCTATTTGTAATATAATAGGGATTTCGTTTTATATATCTTGCCTTTGGGTTTAGTTAGGCTGAGAACCTTAAGGCTCACCGCATGGGTTAGTTAGGTGCAAACTTGAGCGCAGGTGTTGACGCGCGTGCGGGGAGGATGTGTCATTCAGAGATGTCAAAATAAAAATCCCAGATAGAAAATTTGACCAGGAGATGTGAATGAAGTCATGCACCGGAAGAGCGCGCGGAGGATTTGGGAGATTTTGAAAAAAGTGAGTAGAGTTGAGTTTTGCGGTCGGAAGAAAAAGGTTGACTTTCGGGGCTCGCCGAAACCAGACCAGTGGCCTTGCGGCAGGTGTCACACGTGGTTTAGGGCAGATGGAAAAGCCAGCATAGAAAGATTGTGCCTCTCTCCTTATGTCGAAAAACCTTTTAACTCAAAGGTAATAAAAAGTTTCGTACTTGAACTAAGAAGTCGTAAGTGTTTTTCGTGTTTCAGAATTCCTATGTTCTATGTATATATGTTATGAACATTCTAAGTACGTTTCACAAATCCGTATCATGGGTATGTTACATATTTCTTTCGTGATTTCTCTTCTCCCCTGTTTCAGTCTTCTTGGCACATTTTTCAATACTAAATCCTCTATCCTGACTGTATATTCTTATCATTTGTGTCTTTCTAGTTATTTTTCCTTTTTGGTAAATAACATCCATTATGCACAAAAGATGCTTTATCTGTTTCAGTAACTTTGTCAATTTGTAGACGGTTCTGTATGAATATCCAAAGATTTGACTGAATTTTGAACTTTAAGATTTAACGATTTAAACATTCGACGTTGTACGAGTTTATGAATAATTTCAAATGTGTTGTCGACTTTTTTCCCCTCGATATCTTTAAGTAGGAAGATCAGCCTCAATAATAACGAATTTTAAAATAAGGACTTCCACTTTTCTATTTTTTATTTTTTATTCTTTTGCGTGATAGAAAGTATTTTTTGTTGATTATGTGATGAATAACTTTGGTCTAATGATCATAAGATGATAGGTCTATTCCTACGCTATACTGATTTCAACATATATATATATGTATATATACGTGTGTATATATATATATATACGTGGTGTATCAATAATCTACAATACTTTTTTTGTACAGGCATTTAAAATTGTCGTAAACTCTTGAAAATTCAGTATCTTATTGCTATACATGTTATAAGATGACTTGCCAATTTTGATGATTCCACGTTCAAATGAACAGCTACAGCAGCAATTGGAATACACCCAACTAAAGTCTGATTGTCACAGCTGGTACTTTCAAAAATGCAATCTGGACGTGAGAGCACTTTAGAAGAAAGTTATACCATAAAATTATGTTTTAAACTTGAAAAAAATGCCACAGAAACGTGTGGAATGCTTTAGACTGCTTTTCAACCATCTTGCATGACTCGAGCATCAGTTTTTGTGTGGCATAAGAGATTCAAGGAAGGCACGGAGTCTGTGAGGGAGGATGAGAGGTGTGGAAGGAGTAAGGAAGTCAATACACCAGAGTTGATTGGCCAAAGGGTTAGGGTTAGGGTTACTATGTTGAGGTTTTAAAGGAGTTCAGGAAGAGATTTTTTCGGAAGAGACCAGCATTCTTCAAATTGGTTCAGTGGCATTTCCACCAGGGCAATGCAGCAGTCCATATCTCCATCCTTGTCACAGACTATTTGACCAAGATCGGCATCAAGGCAGTTCATCACCTTCCCTATAGCCCAGACCTTGCTCCCAATGACTTTTGGTTATTCCCTAAGGTCAGAGGCTGCCGTTATGAGACAATTGAGGAGATGAAAGAGACTGTGACGAAGGTCATTGACACGCTCACACAAAAGGACTTCCATGGGGCCTTCCAGAAATTGTTGGAACGGTAGAACAAGTGCATTGCAGCCGGAGGAGATTACTTCAAAGGGACTAAAGTTTCATGTGTGTACTATCAATAAAAGTGCCCATACGTAAAAAGTCTCGAAACTTATATAATGATCCTCGTATGTATATATATTTATATATAATAAATGAATATATATTAGATATATACATTTAATTCATGGAACATAGACTGTGACCCCTTGCAAAACAACAATCATCAGGCAGTTAAGAAAATGAAATGAATCGAAAAATGAAAAAATACAGACAAAAACCGTTGGGATTTCGTATGAATATTTACGTGTTGTTGTAAGTGTGTGAGTGTATGTGAGTGTGTGTGTATGCGTGTATGTGTTGTAGTTACGTACGGAAGCGTGTTTTTATGAGGTTAAGCCAGGGTATAAACGCAGCACGTAGTGTAAGCGGATGTGAATTCGTGAGTGTATCTTAATATTTCGTTACATTATTTTATTTCTGTGTGTGTAGGTAACTATAGCTAAGGGACAAAACATCATCATTTCATTATATAATAGCTCTATCCTAGATATTGAGCACTCTCCATATTATGTTGCACTTGTTTCGACACATACCCACAAAGTGATTTAGTGACAACGAACACTGTTATAATATATATATATATATATATATATATATATATATATATATATATATATATATATTTCCTACTGTCTGAGTGTAGATATATGTCTGAAGCAAGCATATATGAATACATAGACGAGTCTCTCTATGCACTATGTTAGTTTACATCTTGTCAGCACATTTGTCCATCTAAACTGGTCATTTGGTTCGTGTCAATTTATCCCTTGACCCGGAAGTGTCATATTCTTTTGTCGGCTGGTGTGACAGGGAACAAGTTCGCTTGTATAAACGGGAACTCCGACCCAATTTCTTCTCCCATACAAAAGATTAGACAAAGAATAAGGAAGCAGAAGCAGTGACAGGGTACAAAAAAAAAAACGATATGAGTAAACAAAATAAACTAACAAAGGAAAATTAAACCAAAAAATACAGGGAGTAAATCTGTTTTCTAAACAACTATGCTTTGACTTCGTTACCCCAACAGGTCATGAATTAAATGAAGTATTCGAAATAAATAAAATAGGCCAATGTTTAACCAAAGGAGGCAATGAAGTATTTGATTTGCTTACTTATATTCGCCTATGCATATTGAGATTATTTCGTCTATTACTTATATTAAAATAATGTTTAACAAGGTTGTTCCGCGAACTTTTTGAATTTGTGTTTAGGATAAAAACTGTACGTTTGTGTCTAATTAAGCAAAAATAGTGTTCAAATGATTGGTGAACAATTACTATTTTATTTGGTGTGAGTTCAATCTTCACTGTGTTTCAAACTGTTCCCTCAAAGTAATCACTACTGTAGTGAGTCTGATTCTCACTGGTTCTTCAACAAGATCTCAGTTTAGCAAAATAATTTTGCATAATAAAATTACAAATGAAGGGAATTCGATCTACACAGAAGAATCTGCTATTTTAGCTTTTATCTAGGTTGACAGTAATCCGCAAAATAAGTGGGGAATTATTCCTTTCATAAAAATCAAATATAATGTTTAATCATTCGAGATAGATTCTTTAGAATTTTGTATTATCTAATGATTGTGAAAACGTAAAAAAAACTGAGTGAAATATGTGGTTTCAAGTTTTCTTATACAATCATTAATAATTATGCTTTCTTTCTAAAACCTGAAAGAGCAATATTAGTATACGTCCCTAACTGCAGAGCTTAGAATAAGCTGACTGTATTCTCTTCAGGAGGCGTAAGAGTCTCACAAAAGGGGTGTCCTGGATCTGACTTTAAATCGAATCCAGTGATGTGGCTACAGTTCTAGTGCTTTGAGCTACAAGGTTCACTCTAAGCCTGATCGGTAATACCTGTTAGGGTCCCATCTATGGGTCAACTATATTTGTTTGAAAATAACTAATATTGGATGAGAATATGTGAAACAATATAACATTGTGTAAACAAATGGTTATTATTAGATATAATTATACAGAAGTTATTATCTTTTACTAAGGGTTATAATTATTACTAAAAATAAATTAATGCTTTCAAATTATTGGTGTTACATAAGAATACTTGAAATCATGTACCTTCAGACAAATATTATTCAACTGAAATGGTCACTAAAAACCATATAATTTTGTAGAAATTATTAATATTAAATACGAACCCCTGAAACTATACAGATATGAGCAAATAATTAATTATAGACAAAAATGTGCAATTAAAAAACAATTGATCATTGAAAATATAGTTATTAACATTGAACATTTACAAACGAAGCAACATTTTGAATTTGATAAACCATAAAGGGCAGATATACCTTTAAGCAAATAAAACAAATCAAATTAATATAATCGACGAATGTCTTCTGAGAAATCAAGTTCGTATCTTGAACACCTAAATATGAGCTTATTTGATTTTTAACACATTAGCTATCAAGTTATAATGCTTTTCATGCTCATATTAATGAACATATACAAATAGATATTAATGGTTCCACTTGTATCCAACAAATTATCGTAAATAATAAGCACAATATACATAATATTTATTGTACCAAAAAGTAGATTCTGATTCTTGACATCTATTTGTTTTTATTGTTGTTGTTTTGTTTTTTTTTGTTTTTTTTCAAAATTCAGGCTATACGATATTTCTTCATTTTGAAATCTAATTCATTTAATCAAACGAAGTCAACTATCCTAATCAGCCTGTGATTTTATTCTTGTTAAGTCTTTTGCAGAAAGAAGTGAATGTATGCCTATCCTTACCGCTTAACTTCTAAACACATGCAGCATCTGTCAGGAAGCGAACACCATTCTCTAATAATCGCCATGCCAACATTTATCTCCATTAGAGTTCAAATTTATTGTGGATTTGCTTTCAGTCATTTGTTGTATAATGACAATCCATTTATAGAAGCATTTACTTACATTAGTAATGCTCAGTAAATTTCACAGTCATCTACATCTTCCCGAAAAAAAAATGCATTTTATGCATTAGAATTCCCACCTTAACCCAATGCTTCGCAAGATCTCTTTGAATTCTAATGATCTTGAGGGTGGGGGTGTCCTCGTGGTGTAATGGTTAAAGCGTTGGACTGCGGAATCGTAGTACGCGAGTTCGTACTCCAGTCGCGCTATTACGTTCACTTTCGGGCAAATACCCTTGGGAAAGGTATGAGCCTCCTTATCTTCCCAGCTATGGGTTAAATAGTACCACTACTGTTCTTCTAGGAGAATGGCTTTGGCATTAAATAACCTAAACAAAGAAACCTAAACCATCTAATGATCTTGATCATATTGAGACCTTGTGCTAAGCTTAGCTATGTTTAATAAGTATTTACCTCGGTGCTGTTTTGATTATTCTTGATTTCGAGTCCAGATAAAATTCAAGAATTTGAATCCTGAAATTCTAAGTCCTTTCCGACTTGGCAAACTGAATCAGCAACATATTTTCATCTCCATTGTTAACCATATATTCTATCAAGGTTTCTACGAAGATTACCTCATTAAATATATTCCACCTTTATAAAAATCGGGGTGTCCTCGTGGTATAATGGTTAAAGCGGTTGACTGCGGAATCGTTGTACGCGAGTTCGTACTCCAGTCGCGCGATTACGTTCACTTTCGGGCAAATACCCTTGGGAAAGGTATGAACCCCCTTATCCTCCCAGCAATGGGTTAAATAACACCACTACTGTTCTTCTAGGAGAATGGCTTTGGCATTAAATAACCTAAAAAGAGTTGATATGCCATTAAACAAAGAAACCAAATCAAACCTTTATAAAAATGCTGTGTTTGGACTAACACTTTGAAATCTTACTTCTCAAAAAAGGTAATAAAAACTATCGCAACTAAATTCAAATATCAAAATACTTTACTCATCAATTTGGATGATTTAAACAGCTTAAGTGTATATGGACCACGTAAAACATTTTGCAGTCCCATCAATTTGAATCTTCTTTTTAAATGAAATGAAGAGATGCTGCTTGGAGTTGGAATCTCTAAGATAAATTTTGTCCAGTTTTTGTCATATCTCTTCCGAAGATCAGATATTGATTTAGAGGGAAACTCTACTCGTACCCCAACTTGAACCATATTATCTGCGCTTTAACCCAAGGTATATATTTGGAGAGTAACACTATAGTCATCAGCACAGCTACACTCATCTGAGGCCGAAGTACCTTCATTTTTACGGGTATTATGCTAGTCTTTCTCGTATAGCTTACCAGCGTCACACTGTTATAGGAAAGGGGGAAGAGATGGGAGCTTCTCACCCTGGCCAATTCAATTTGGCGTGGAATGAATTCAAGATTATATATAAACCGTCATTTCAGCAGGGAAATAAATCCAGCGGGTCCCGGTAAAAATCACAAAAATATGTTTTTTCTCTCGCAAGTGAAATTTGAGCCAAGCTTTTGAAGTGTGATCTTGCCCTCAAGTTTTTTTTTCTCGCTAACCCCCCCCAACCCCCCCTCTCTCTCTCTCTCTCTCTCTCTCTCTCTCTCTAACACACACACATACACACCATAATAGACAAGCACACAAACTTTTTCTCTCTATCTCTTTTTCTATTTCTTTTTTCTTTCTCTTTTTTAGTAGACGTTGTTTTTGACGTATTATTTTTATTCGTTTTATTGTTTCTTCAGTTTCGGCTATGGGGGCAAGTTGGCCAGTGCATTATCTGCCTGTCCATCTGAACAGCTTATTTTACAGCGAGTGACACTGCAGACCTGCCTGGTAGGGGTGAGATATTTGCTTATTTTCTAATAACATGAGTTCGAGCCAAGATAAAAGTCAAGATTTACAATCTTAAATCTTAATGACGACTCTTTCAACGTTCCCTACTGCAATATGGCGCAACAGAATCTTTTTGCCACCTATTTTGCTCTGTTTGATAATAGATAAATTTGTGTAATGTTTTATACATCGAATCAAAAAAGATTTTGACAGTAGGGATATTAGTCAAAAGCCGTCAGCAAATAAATTTTGTCTTTGGCTTTCTGTTCAAATTAAAGTTTGTAAAATATTATCTGAAATATATTCTAAATTTTTCAAGAAAGGTATTTTCTTCTTATTTTCTTTTATTCCTGTCTTTATTTCATCATATTGTCGCTTTTATTTCACCGTATTGTCACTTTTTATTAGAACACCCAAGATCGAAAACTATTTCGTATTATTATTTTCTTGATTATTATTTCTACTTAAATTTATTGCTTTTTATCATAGCACACTGGGTAAATACACTTTTCATTACGTATTGCAATAACTCCATCACGAGTTTGGTTCTTTTTTTTTTTTTTTTTTTTTTTTGTTATCACTGCTTTTTATCGCACCACTCAAGGACGGTAAACTCTTTGACCGCTTGAGTAAACAGCGAGATGTGAGATGAGAATTCTTGGATCTGATCTAGTGTGTAGTGAGTAAGAAACACTATTACTGAAATAATAATACAGATAAATAAAATACCGAAATAAAGAAGTATTTTTGAAATTTTTTAAAATATTTAATTTAATTATTTATTTTATAACACTCGAAATCATATTTTTAAAAGAAGTGGAAAATTTCCTTTTGATGCTGAAAAATGATTTTTCTCCAGGGATTCGCAACCTCTTCAACCCTAATTCCACAAATCTTAATTCAGGAGAGCCCAGAGCGTTGATCTTAAAAAACAGCTGAATTCTCAAGGTAACAATCATAATTAATTTATGAGACATTTAATGTTGATTGCAATTACAATAAAATATAATATCAGATTCGAATGAAGAGGTTGATAGAAAGAGAATATGAGACAAGTAATAATTTGATAGTTGTGAATATATTTGTTTGTTGTCACTTATCATTAACGTTAAATAAAATATAATGATTATCTAATTATATATATATATATATATATATATATATATATATTATTATTATTATTAATTATATTATTTACTCCTTTAGAGTTTTTCACATCAGTATTAGCAGATGGTTTTTCATTGGAGTTTGAGTGACACCAAGTCTCCTCAAGTCTCCAGGACTCGTCTCAGGATTCTGGCCGTTCTTAGCAATACAGTCTCTACCCATCCGCCAACTTCCAAGTCTTCCAGGCCTTTTAATCATCCTTTAGTTAATGTGCCAATAGCACCAATCACAATTGGCACAATCGTCACTTTCATATTTCACGGCTTTTCAATTCTCTAGCAAGGTCGAGGTACTTATGCTTCTTTTTACATTCCTTCAGATTTATTTTGTGGTCCGCCGGGACAGCAAAGTCGACAATTTTGCAAATTTTCTCTTTTCTTTTTGTTGATTATTATAAGGTCTGGTCTTCTGGCCAGGATTTGGTGATCTGTTAGTATGTTAGCAACCTGATCAGATTTTTGTTCGTACAATAGTGTTAGAAGAGTTTCAAGCAGTTTTAGAAGCAATTTGAAGCTTACATGTATAGTCTGATTTCACGTTTTGGTAGAATTTAAAATTTCTAATGCTGCTTCATATATTCTTTTCATCGTATGTTCGCGCTTACCTCAGTCATTATAATTTATTAAGAAAGATAATTATTAAATAGAATTATTGAGTACTCCTCCTTATTTATTTGAAACTAATTATATATATATATATATATATATATATATATATATATATATATATATATATATGACATGGGAATCGACACCAAAGGAAGTCATAAACAATTATCTCTAAACTGTTCAATGAAATATATATATATATATATATATATATATATATATATATATATATAATGAGTGAGTGAGAGTGAGAGATAGAGAGAGAGAGAGAAATGAAGCAAAGTGTTAAGTATTCCGAGATTTTTTTCATATGTAACAATATGTTTCATCTTTTCCCTCTCTAAATTCTGTGTCTCTGATATAAACATTAAAGAGACCAATTTTTTCTTTCTTTATTTAAAACCCTTTATATTATTTGAGTTTATTTTCTCTTCCAAAAATAACAATAGAAAATCCATGGAAGACAGCCACATTAGTTTCTAAAAACATCTTATTCGAAAAGTAATTTTAAAACTACATTTGGTATTAACTTGTAACAATTATTATCCTTATCACATCTCTGAAATTATAATTTTACTTTAAAAATACATTAATATTTTTAGTTTCTTGAAATTGTAAGCAGTTTATAGTATATTTTAGCATTATACTGCTTTTTTGTTTTGCAATTGATTATTCTTTGATCGCTCAGTTTCTCCCGTGGGCAGTGGGATTTTAATGAAAAAAAATCAGCTAGACTGAACGCATTCATAAAGAAAGCAAACGGAATGCATTTTTGATTTTTGTGCTTTCGTATATAATTTCTTATCCCAGGGATCTCCAAGTTCTCCTGCAAATATATATATATATACACGTAGAAAACTAAAAATTGATATATATATATATATATATATATATATATATATGTGTGTGTGTGTGTGTGTGTGTGTGTGTGTGTGTATAACTGTGTGATTAACTATTTCTCTCTCTTCCTAACTTCTGCATTTAAACAAATATATAAAATTACCATTTGCATCCTGCTCTGAATCGGCCGTGTGACCTCAAGATAAGGATGCCAGTGATATATCCACAGGGTCAGCTTTCTGCTGCTGTTTCAAGTCGATAAATCTCAGAAATAATCAGACAGAATACACAGATATTATAATGATCATAGATAAAGAGTCGCTGGCAAACTATTTCATCCTAAGCTGGGTGCACAGATACAACACTGATCATAAATAAGGGGTCGGTTAGAGAAAATCTTATTCTAAACAAAACACACAGAAACTACACTATTTTAAGCTAGGAGACCGCATAGCAACACTTCGATACCCTTTAAAGCGCACAGATACAAGGATTAGAGGCAGAAATTTGAATTTGTTTAAACTTCCTACCAGGGGGGCGGGATGAGAGACCAGGTCAACTCGTTTTACCTAAGAGGTTTTTATCTCCTAGACTGGTTGCCTAACCAAGGTTAGAGAACCTAATCTACCCTACTATTTATGGATAGCTGCAAAGAGGGAAAATGGAGGCATGTTTTCCCGAAT
>CAUZXS010004380.1:325000-350448 GCA_963585895.1 Sepioteuthis lessoniana | reverse complement strand
TACTATTATTATTGTTGATGTATATTCACATTTTATAAAAAAATACACGATTTTGTGCACGGTGACTTGCTATGTCTTTTGCCAAAAACAAAAGGATGAAGAGAAAAAAAAGACATAGATTGATTTTGAACACGGTACATTAAACGATTAGAAGCGGCTAAGAATGAAGGAAATCCATTCTAGGCCTCTGTTATTTCAGGTGGAAGAGAGAGAACGTAGTATGAACAATTAAAACCTCAACTCTAAAAACAAAACAAAACAATAACAACCGTGTTATCCCACTCAAAGAAGGAAACAACGGAAAGTAAGGAACTCAACTCCAAAGACAAGGGAAAAAATGCGGCACCCCAACCAAGAAGAGTGGTTTGGTTTCTTTGTTTAATGGCATATCAACCTTTTAAGAAGAGTGGAGAAAAGAAGAACGCAAAATATTGAAAGACAAGAAACAAGTTAAAAAAATGTTCGACACAATATCGCAAAACGAAGAAGGAAACAACAGACAGTAAGAACTCAACTCCAAAGACAAGAAGAAAAAACTGTGGCACCCAACCTGAGAAGAGTGGAAAAAAAAGAGGAACGCCAAATATTAAAAGACAAGCAACCTTCTAGGAAAAAAAAGAAAAAATGTTTGCCACAAGGCCTCAGAACGAAAAAGGAAAAATTAGAAAACGAAATTGAGAAGAAGGCATGAAAAGGAAAAAAAAGAAAAATGAATTTTATGCCTTTTTCTGTAGCTTTTAAGTTGCGTGGTTCGCGCCTGATAGAATTTATTTAATTACGAGAAAAAAATTGAAAAACTATAAGGCTCGTAAGTTTAATTGTACATGTTGATACAGACTACAACTATGCTAGGGGACGGTGAATCATGTGAGGAAAGAAAGAAGAGGAAAAACATAGAAAAGAAGCGACATACAAGCTTGTCAATTTGTCCAAACAAAACCCGTGATATGGTAGTATTTTTCGATAACATACATTTAAATGTTTTTATGAATGAAATTTAAAGTAATTCAATAATGCTCATCGTAAAGCGTAGTAGTTTTATGCCATGATATATATTTCTGTGTGTCTTTCAATTCCAAGCTCCGGAAGGATCCGGGTATCTACGATATGGTGTCGGGAGAATGCTCATATACCTTTGGATTCGTAATTAGATCTGTGGGACGAGTTCGATGTTTGCAATAGTCGTGGAAATTGGAAGCGTTCTGTGAAGACTCCAAAGAATGGGATCGATATTTTGATACTGGTAGAAGCCATACAAGGTTTTGTGAAGGGGGCGAGAATTTTGAGGTACTGGTAATTGGCCAGCCCAGCGTTTTGTGAAGTCACCCTAGAATGTGTCTGAGATTTTTTGAGGTACTGGTTAGTGGCCAGACCGAGTCGTGAAGTTCCCACTGGAATAGGGACAAGAATTTTGGGATTTCGTAAGAGACCAGAACATTGTACTGAAGTGGATATTTTGGAAAAAAGGGGATATAAAATTTGGGAGTATGTGTTCAAAACCTTGACGTGACTCGTGGTAAGCACCGGGAAATTTATGGACTGGATTTCGAATCGTGCTTGAGGGAGAAACATAGTTGGCCAAATAGATAAATAAAATACCCTCGTTAACTATTGAAAAAGAGAAAGAAGATAGACCGATAGGCAGGGGGGAAAGTAGTGGACAGAGTAAAATGTTTGGGTTGCTTAGGAAAAGAACCCCCAGGATATTTTATCTCATCTTTGAACGTGGTCGGAATAAGTAAAAACGAAGAAATGATGGCTGAATACGAGCCATGCTTTTATAGAGATTCTTGTTGAAAGAAAATGAAAAAAAGGCACCCCCTAACTATTGAAGAGATGAGACAGAGGTCGATAGACAGTGATCAAAAGAAAAAAGGGGGACGAAAATGGGAACGGGTTGTGTTGGTCGGAAAGAAAAAGAGGTTCCCGGGAAAGTTTACAAACATTTACCTCGGTTTGATTGCGATCTATGCTAAGTTATAAAGGGCGCTTAATGGAAAATGTGCTGGTGGCGCGGACAATGATAGTGTGCGTTATTTTAAAAAAATATAGAGAGAGATTATTGACAGAGATTACGATAGAAAACGGTTATAAGTAATGAGTTACGGATGTAGAAGGAAAGGAAAAAGAGTAAATGACAGAAAATGAGCAATTGATTAGTAAAAAAAGAAAGAAAAAAGATTGAAGAGAAAAGATACATACCAATTGGTAAAGTAAAATAGTCACTGAATTATAATAATATGAGAAGAAACGAAAAGTAGATATGCTCTGATAAGAAAATAAATATAATTACAAAAGTTTGAAAGGGATTCAGAAGAAAAATAGACATTTGGACCTGAATTCAAAATAACTTTTGGTAAGGACTAAAAAAAAAGACGAAGAAAGAGTTTGAGACATGACAAAGAATAACTGCTTTGTATTTCAAATGAAACACGAAAACAAGAAAAAAGAACTAGAAAAAAAAATATTGGAAAATAAAATGAAAATGAAGGACAATACGAACACTTTTTACTTACTTTATCTTTTGGACTGTTGAATGATTTATTGTGTTTTTTTATATGCTCTTTTGAATTGTTATTCTTGTTGTTATTGTAATTTTATTGGTCAAGTCGGCATTCGGAAGAGTGTTACATGGTTATTACAGATTATGAAATCGGAAAGAAAAAAATTTAAAAAAAACAAAAGGAAAATTCTTTCACATCGATACATTAGATTAATTTCTTTTATCCTCCATAACAAGATATTTTATTTTGTTGGGAGAAAAAGTGTGTTATATAATTAAGGAAAGTTTTTTATATAAATCATTTTTCGTTAATCATATTTTATCATTCAGTTTGGTAAGGCTTTGAACTATTCGGTGTCTCTTAGTTCGGGTGCATAGTCAGATGGTGCAGTCTTACGCCCACGCGGAAAAGGGTAACACAATCATCATATGTCATAATAAATCCCCAGACAAGAAATGGGGCTGGAGGGGCCGTTGGAGTGAATTTAGAGTGTGAATGACGTTAGTGATTATTGAGGTTTTTGAAAATACGGTAGTTGACGTTCTACCGTTGAAGCGCGTGGTTATGTTTTTCGGATCTGATCAAAGCAGATCTTTATGGGTCTTTACCAGCTGAGACAAGTTGAGATCTTAAAAACCACAAAATGCGCTGCGTCTTGTGGGTGGGGTCAGTAAAGTATGGTTAGCATATGCTTTTATGACTTGTCTCTCTCTCCTCGTGTTGAAGGGCTGAAGCCAGAAAGAAATAAACCCGTTCATATCCGAAACGACAGAGCCCACCTGTATTTGTATTTGTACTGCTATTATTATTGATTTATATTCACATTTTATGAGTATACAACACAAGGGAGTCTCACATAAACCGTGCATTAAGAAGGGCCAAGTGGCTTGATGTTATTCCTAAGCTTATAAACAGTTTTGTTAATGGTGTCAACAATAACTTCCTCAAGATACCCATAACTCAAAGATAAATTTTTAATTTGTTCAGATTCGCAATCAGTCTTGTTATTCGACCCAATCTTAACGCTGAACTTGAGACCCTTAATCAGGTTAACCTTTCTGGACTTAGGAGCAAAATCATCCCCACTCAAATACAGACCAGTGAACGTAGGCTTTCGATATATACAAGTTACGAAAGCAAACAAATGGCGTTCAAGCAATACATCCAAGAATGGTAATTTTTATCCTTCTCTTCGACCACAGTGAAGTTTAAGGAAGGATGTAAATCAGTCAAACATTGGAAGAATGATAAAGCTTCATGACGTGAACTAAAACAACCAAAAGGGCCGTCCACGTAACGTAAATATATATAAGGCTTGGGGAACCTGTCAAAGTATAGTTTCTCATAAAATCCAACAAAAATATTTACCAGAATAGAGCCCAGGGTAAAACCCATTGTAATACCGTCTACCTGACGGTACATGGTGTCATTAAAACTGAAGGAAACCGACTTTGTTGTGAATTACATTAGTATCATAAAACATTTTTAGGGAAAGAAGAAACTGATGTCTACGGACGACGATATATATAGTCCATACAAATAGAAATTATTTAATCTAGAGGAACATTAGTAAACAGTGAAGAAATATCAAAGGACACCAGGAATTGAGAGCCGACACAAGGAAAGAGATGACGAATAATGGAAGAAAAAATAAATGAATCGTCCACATAAAATCCGGAATAAAATTCTAAAACAGGATCAGGTAATTGGATTAACCATTTCGCCAATGAATGTTGTACGGAATGACACATGGATAAAATAGGTCGCAAAGGAATACCAGATTTATGAATTTTGGTTAATCCATACATTTTCGGTCTTCGCGAACTAATAAGACCTAAATTACAGATTTTAAATTGAATTAGATTTAAACTTTAATTAATAACCTATATATATATATATATATATATATATATATATATATATATAAACAAGATTTGACATTATATAACAACAAAAGTTGATATACCATAAACCACCATTCACTTATAAAGCATATATATATATATTGGATGTGTGTAATATATATACATATATATATATATGTGTGTGCGTGTGTGTGTATGTGTGTGTGTGTGAACAAAATTTAGCATTAAATAACCCACAATGGTTGATATGCCATAAAGCACAAACCGACCAATCACAAACTGTGACTGGTCCTCAACAATACATCGGCTATATGAAAAAATAAATCACCAGCTTACATCAGTTAAAAAGCGTTTGTTCCTTTAATCGTCGATATCCGATTCGGGCTTATTTTTTGTTGGGTGGGTAGTGGCATATCGACCTTTGTAAGTTATTTAATTCCAAACCAATTCCTCTTGAAGAACAGTAATGCTACTATTTAACCCATCCCGACGAGGATAAGGGGGTTCATACCTTTTCCAAGGGTATTTGTCCGAAAGTGAACGTAATAGCGCGACTGGAATTTTAACTGGCTTACTAGAATTCCGCAAGTCATCACTTTAACCATTACACCACGGAAACAGCCATACACAATTCGGTAGACGAATATTTTTTGTTTTAATCAGCTTAATAACGAAACTGGCCATCTGTTGTATTCTGCACGGTTGAGATGTGAGGCGGATAATAGCACAAAGTTCTGCTAAGTAAGAAATATTTATTCACTATTAGGAAAAAGCAGGGGTGTTTTTTTTGGGGGGGGAGCTTTTTTTTCTGGCACATGTGTCCAAATCTTTAGAGTAATGCAGTTAAAGTTATCTCTCTGGCCCAACAAATTATGTTTGGAATATCTGCAATTTGTCTAGCGTAAAGTTGGGCGGGTTTCAATCCCTGCTTGAAGCGACCTGCGTGTCTAGACACACTGGAGAGTTGTGATACAACGAAACAGTTTGTCTGTGGATGACAATATATATATAAATTCATAAGAGTAAAGTTGGCTACCAGAAAAATCACAACGCCAGTACCTTTATCAGGTCTAGTGAGTAGAATATCAGAATTTCGTTTTAAGCACTTAGCCACGTGAATGGGAGAGGGGTACTCATTTCCCTGGATTTGCTCTTGATACATAATTCTGAGAGTAAACAAGGAGGTATTTTTTGAGCCATTGGTATGACTCGACCTCGGGCAGAACCTCATCTTCCTGGCCATGGTGCCCGTGGTGTAATGGTTATCGTCGTAGGAAATGGACACGGCGACACGAGTTCAAATCCTGGACGAGACTGATAGCATTTCACATAGCACTAATACCCTTGGGAAAGGTATGAATCCAATTATTCTCCCTCCAGCTAGGGCACCTCTGATGGTGTAACGGTTAGCAAGCTAGACTAGCAAACCTACACGAGTGAGTTCGAGTCTCATTGGGCGCCCCATTCATTCGGCCTTGTGCCACATCGAAGCAAAGAACTTTGTAAATTACTATTCTCCCTCCAGCTATGGATAAATAGTAGGGCAGACTAGGTTCTTCTGCCAGGTGAGGCAACTAGTCCAGGAGAAGGAAAACTCTGAATTCAAACCTGTTAAACTCCGCTTAAAAATTGACCTTGTGTCATATCCTGCCCGATCGGAGGGGGCTGGTAAATATGATTGGCGAACACGCTGCCCACTTGGGAAAAAGCCGATACCGTATTTTACCAGCATCTTTCAGCAAACTAACCTGATTATTATATAGTTTGCACCACCCTTATTTCTTCTCATAAAAACTGTTATATTTCTAGCTAATTATCAGCGAGAACCTTATTTATTTTGAAAAGTCGTGCTTGCACATGAGCGTACAGCGTATCGACAAAAGTGCTGTTTGTCTCATTAGGAACATTCGGTGACAAAACTGATACTAATGAATAATTCAAAGCTAGACTCCAGGAAAGGCGTGAACAGCTCAATGCTTTGCGTACCTCTCCACGCGTTTATTCTTTTATATATTTATCGTTTGTCAATCAGCCATTTTCATTGCCCCATTCTTTATGTTATTGCGTCTTACAAGAGAATTTCAGCCGCCGATGGATGCAAGCCAATATCGAGGGAATTCTCCCAAGCAACAGTACAAACTGACTTTGACAAGCCGGCAGAAAATGTCAATTGGAATATCGCTAATTCACTGATTTCTCTACAAACACAGTCCATCCTGTCACTCGAGAGAACTTACCGTAAGTGAACTCTTCTAGGAAGAGAACAAAAAGAGACTACACAGAACAGCAGAGCAAGGTGAACTGCCAGTTTCAGCCATTATTTTTCTTTCCTTTTTCTTAATTGTACCAAGATAAATCAATATTCAATGCTAGGATGTTTCAGCTTTAAGGTGTGAGCTTTAAGTCAGTCTTAACTTCTGCTAGACGTTAGCACTTTGGCTGCCAACGGGTCTAGCTTAAGCAGAAGCTTATAAAGTTTGCAAAGGAATTAGATCGTGTCAACAGATGGACTTAGTTGAGAAATCCTAGACAAATCACAAATTCCATTTGTTGCACACCAACTACCGCCTTTAAAAATAGCTTTTAAGTATTGCTGGCACATGAGCGAGGCAAATTTTAAGATATGGCAAAGAAAAAAGTGAGAATTTTTGCTAGCATGCTGCCCAATTTCTTTATATAAAATATTGCTGGAGATAATCCACATTATAGTGGTCCTATTTTTATATGCAGGTTACTTGGTGAATAATGCATTTTCTTGTCCAGTTTTCAACTTACTAAAAATAGAGGTTAGCTCTTTTCCTTTTTAATTTGATATCCGTATTCAAATGTTTGACCCACAGAGATAATTCCGAATATAGATTTTTTCGAATTTCAATTTTATCATAATGGGAGCAGTGAGATGGTGGCACTACTCTTGAAATGTGACTTTGGCAAGAATAGCCTGGCTCAGCCCATCTCCATATCTACATCTAGATCGGTTGTGATACCAAGGTTAAAGAACCCAGTCTTCCCTACTATTTACCCCTAGCTGGATAGAAAACACTTGGATTGATACAATTTTCCCAAGGATATTAGCATTATATTCAATTCAAACAGCATTGTTTAGGATTTGAACTCGGATAGCCGAGTTTACTTCCTACAACAGTAAACGTTACACATTACAAGGCACCTCCATCACCGGCTGCATGTTCTAAAATATTACTTGTCAAAATTTCTAAGACGAAGCTTGATGATTTTTATCATTAAGGGTTTTTGAACTATTGTCTTCATCTTTATTGTTATTTCCACAACGTTTCGGTCGATATGTCCTCCGGCCTTCTTCAGGTGTTTGTCGAACTCGGGAATCTTCATGGAACTTCGAACTACGTCCTTTATTGAATCCACGTCCTGTCCTGATTTCGTTAGCCATAACCGGGTACAAGTGTTAAGTACTCCTGTATTGTTACTCGCCTGCAGCCAGGATTGAACCTTCAACATCCAGATGGTTGTTTCTTTAGAAGCTTAGTTCCGTGAAGGTTCCCGAGTTCGACAAACACCTGAAGAAGACTGGCCGAAACGTTTAGGAATTAACAATAAAGATGAAGACAATAGTCCGAAAACTCTAAATGAAAGTATTCTAAAATAAGTTTCTTAAAAGTTTTAGAAATTTCCGAACGGCTTCAAATGTTTAAGGCAATTGTATAATATGCTTAGTTATGTAATTAAAATCAAAAAAGAAAATCATATCAACATTGAAATTAGGGAATAAATTAAATGTTTAATAATTTCTTCATATTTTTCTTTACCTCAACGGTATCATTATTTTACCGGCATAATTATTTGTTTTCTTCCATCACGATTTTTAAAAAAAGTTGAACGGAACTTATCAAAGTAAATATCAAAAAAGGAAATGTATCGTTGGACATTTATGATTAAAATTATCTTGAAGAATATTTCAAAATAAAAAAAAAAAAAAAAACGTTCAGATTCTGAAGAGAAATAACATATTTAGAAGTACTATGCTTGTACTCTTCGGCTACTTTAAACTTTTGTGAATATTTTAGAATTTCCAAAAATATTTTACCTCACGTTTTCTACATTATAAAAAAATAGACCTTATTTGAGTCATTTCCAAACCTGATTATCCTACTTTGTTGTAAAGTTTCTAAATGAGAAAGGAAGATGCCGAACAACTAAAAAATATGGCCGTGAAAAAGTTAATATTTTTCTGAAAAAAGAGTCAGTGTTTTCACAAGATTATTTTAAAAAAATCAATTGATACATGAGAGGATTATTGATGTAACATTTTTGTTTGTTGTACGCATTAAGCAATAATGTTATGTAACTATTTTTCATCTCAAGCCTAAAGAACTACTTACACACCTAATTAGAGGTGTTTAATTAAATGTGAATGATACTTATATTTTGACATTAATTTTGAATGAGAAGCGGAAAAGCAAGACGTTCCATAGAAATGACCGTGCAAAGGTTTTTATTCATCTCACATAAATAAAGCCAGCGTTTTAAAACAGAAAAATCTCTTGTCTTTAATTGGAATCCTTTTGAGATGAGGCTTCTTAATCTGAGAATTAATTTTTATTCATTGCGGACTTTTTGTCCTCATCTTGGTAGCTTTTGTGTTGTTTCTTCTTTCACTACGTTTCGGCCAAATTTCACCTCTGGCCTTCTTCAGGTGATTTACTCCGACCTCGGATAGGAATGTTGAGTCTTGTAACCGTATCCCCAGTAATTACTGCCTTCCATAGTTGTTGTCTATCGCACCACGTTTTTGACCAAGTAAACCTCTGGCCGGCTTGGGTAGGATTTGAAACCGCTATCTTCTGACAATACTCACCTGATTCCAATTAAAGACAAGTACAAAAATTCGGTACGGACCCGACTCTGGAAGACCAGATAAGGATTTATAAGACCAAAAAATCCGTCCTTGATCGCCCTTCGGGGCCCGTGGCGCAGCGGATAGAGGCGTTGAGTCTCTGCGGTTCCAGGTGAGCATTGTTAGAAGATAGCGGTTTCAAATCCTACATCATATCGTGCTCGCGCAGAGGGGTTATTATATATAAATACATATTAATCCTTTATAACCCACAGTCATCGTTTGATGAGTGTTTAAAATATGAAAATCTCATTGAATATTCACGGTTTGGTTAATTTTGAATTAATGAAATGTCTACTTATAGTTACAGTAATAAAGTTTAAATGGATTTTTTCAGTCTGTTTGCTATCAAGTTTTATGTATTTCCTCATAAACGTATCATTATAAATCAGAAAATTAAACATTTTGGAAAAAAGAGTTCATAAATTTGCCGGGACGCTTGTCTTAAGTGAGTAAAAAAAACAACTGGCCGATATAAAATATTTTAGCTGTTGTTTACTAAGCCCAAGAATAAGAGTATGAGGCATCCAGTAAGAATCATCTCACTGGAAATGGTTTACTAGTCTAGTTTGCAACCTATTACACTATACAAAAGTGCCTATCAAATATATCAGCAGAACCAAGTAATTAAATAAAGGAAGTATCATCAAAAAGTATTGAGACTGAAAGTAGCAGCAGCAGTCATACCTTTTAATCTGCTTGATCATCTATGGATATTCTAACATAATGGCTTGACCTGTTGAACATCGTGCGCTGTATTTAAATCTCATCCCATTATATGGCGTAGAATGGTGAGCATCAAGCATTTGTTATTAAAACTCATCTTATTACATGGCAAAGAATAGTGAACATCAAGCTTTTGTAATTAAAGCTCATCACATTACATGGCGTAGAATGGTGAGCATAAAGCGTTTGTAATTAAAATTCATCTCATTACATGGCGCAGAATGGTGAAAATTAATCTGTTTGCGATTAAAACTAATCTCGCTCACTAGATCGATTCCCTTCTGATTCCTTCCTTTACGATTACCTGAAAGTTCAATTTTTTAAACCTAGGGTGTAGACAACTGAAGAATAGAAATATTTCGTTAATCAATAAATCGAAGCAGTACCAGATATAAAGACAAGGTGAACCCTGTAGAAGTTATCAGTGACGCTTCAAGAGCTGAAGAAGGCAAGAATGTTGGTGATTTACTCTTTAAAATAAATTGACAACCGTAAAAAAGGTAAATATTGTTGTCTCACGTAAAATATTAAATTTTGAATAAGATTCATGTGGTATTTTTTTCTCTCCAATAACTTTGCTACCCCCTATATATTTATTCACTTATCAATTGAATGATTATCATTTTTCTTTTTGTGAATATGAATGTAGATTAATATGAGGTTTAAACATCCATACACAATTTGATTTATTCTTGTTCTCTCTAAAAATACTCCCAGACAAATTCTTCTAGAGATATTCCTGTTCTGCAGGAATTTAACAATCTTATAAAGCAAAGTTTTTAAAATACAAAATTTTACAAAAGCTTTTAAAATGGTCGAAAACGTGATTTATTAGCCCTAAAACTTTATCGACAGAAATTCATCAGAGGAAAAATCGACAAGTTAAATTGAAACATTTCAAAAAATCAAATTCCCAAACGAAACTACCAAAAGAGAAATGCTCGTGACATAATCGTAATCGTCGTTGGAAGGGGATACGGCGACCCGAGTTCAAATACTGAACGAGGCTGTTTGCATTTCATATAGTGCTAACACCCTCGGGGAAGGTATGAATTCAACTATTCTCACTCCAACAATTTGGGTAGACTGGTTCTTTAACCTTTCTATGGCAACCAGCTTAGGAGAAGGAAAACTGTATTCAATACGCTTAAAAATTAACTGGTTGTAAACTACAGTGATACGGGCTCTACCATGCTGTTTTTGCCCAAAATGCGCTACATGAGCAGTGCCCCGCCCTCATAACTAAACCTGTTTACATGACCTGTACAGAAGAGAGATCTAAAAGAAAATGAAATGTATGAGCATGGATTTACAATGAGAAAAATACTTTTTCGTAAAAAGTTTTTTCCTACAAAACGTTGACTTTCTATAAAATACTCAGATGGTTTCCAGGATTTTTTGGTTGTTAACGTTGTGTCCTTTATGTAAAATAGAGAATGCCTTTTCATTATATATTCAGACGACATCTTTGTGGTCAATAAAGTGCTGACCAAAGACAGTTTCTGTTGGGACTAAAGTCAATGTCTTATGAAGTGACATACGGCTACTATATTCATTCGCTTTGATAAATCTAACTAATTTTAATCAAGTTAGTGCCATTGATATCGTCGAAATAAAGGGATAACTTTTGTTGCTGATTAAAGAGGTTATCAAAGACAGGCCAACACTTACAACTTCTTATAGAACAGTATTAATTTGAGATTTCACGCATACTCTTTTTTCCAGAGTTTTAACATTATAATAAATCCTATCTTAGACGAAAAAAATCGTCAGTATCCTTTGATGAGGCATAATTTAAAGGTACATATATCTTTTTAAATTAATCTATATAAATCTTGTGACACTTTTTATTCTATATCACAAAATGTATTTATGTCCATTTGTCTCGCATATCTTTAGAACACATAAATTTTCTTCACTTACAAATGAAACCCGATAGCCTATTTTAGTATGTGTTTCTAAGGATTCAAAAGCTTGTTTTAAGTTTTGAATAAGTTGTTTAAATGTACGTTTAATGCTTGAATGCAAATATTTTCATGGTTTAGTTTGTGGTGTTTTATTGCATCTCAACCCTTGTGGGTTATTGAAGGCCAAATCATTATATATATATATATATATATATATATATATATATATATATATATATATATTATCAAAGACAAAAACTCAACAGATTGATAGCATGTCATTATAAATTTATTTCGATGAGTCACCAACTACAGCCACCTAAGATGGCTTATATAGAATGCAAAGGGAGATACACTAACATAGTTTATCTGGTTAAAGAATTTAAATAATTTTTTATTTAGATTTACGATTAAAATAAAATCATAAAAGATATAGCAATATTTATAATAAAAAATGAATTATATATATTTTTTTAAATAGCAAAATATAGAAATAAATGATTATTTTTTTTTAATCACAATATATATATATATATATATACAATCACACACACACACACACATATATACACACACACACACACACACACACATATATATATATATATATATATATATATATATATATATATATATAATTTGCAAGTTAATGATTTGCTGTTAAAATTATTTTTTAAAGAGCCTGTTCAGGTTAAGAATACGTGTTATGGATTTAACCAATCCCTCCACCACAAGCAGGAACCGCTACAAGGTACTTTTGGGCCGAGAGATACACAGAGACAGAGCGTATATGTGTTGGTGTGTGCTTGTGTGTGTGGGAGAGAGAGGGGGAGAGGGAGAGAGAGAGGAAAGAAGGAGCAAGAAAGTGTAAAATCTTTCTTTAAAAGTTTCTATTAAAAAAAAAACGTCTAAATCAGTTTGATTAGCACAGGATATTATCGTTACTTTCAGTTTCACGAAGTTCTTATCACCCTATGTTCTACTCAGTAGTAATGGTATTTACTGAGCTGTCCAATAAAAACAAAAAGTACTTTTTCATTTAGTTAAGATTAAATGTACAAAGGTAGAATGATTGGATTGCAAATTTAATTCTACCGAGAAAGAAAGAGAGAGGCGTGGGGTGAGGAGAAGCAGAACGAAAGCTAGAGCGTCTCGGAATGTAAATTTTTGTTTGCCTATAAAACAAAAATGAACCTCTAGAAAACAGAAAACATCGTTTCACCATCAGCTAAAGGTAACGACCACAACACAACACTCATAGAGTCCAGGATTATTACTGCCCACAGCTTGCAATTCTGACTTACTTTTCTTATCATTTCATTAAAAAAGCAAATTGGGCGATTGATATAAATCCTGTCCCTTATTTGAAACTTTGGCTCAATAGATTTCTTTTCCCAAATCACCAATCACTAAGTGAAGTGTCATTTCATCAAGATTTGGATCATAGCTACTTAATATGGCAATAAAATAATTCCTGTCAGCTGATGGTGAGCTATTAAGTATGATTTCCATCAGATTTATGTTATCACGAAAATGCTTAAGGTGTTTAAAAAATGACATTAATATTTCAGTATCTCACCTGTACATTATCTCTGTCAGCACATTATTAGAATCCTTCCCGTAATGTCACAAATCATTTTCTTATAAAGAAACTCCTATTAAAAATACAAATATTTTTAATCACCAAAAGGAGATTCTAACAATAGGTTGGCATGGATCGTGGACATTTGGAGACTGTTTGAAATTATATCATAAATGTGCTTCCATAAGGCTATTACATTTTCTTGGACTCACTTTATACGTATAGTACTATTTTTATACCCCACTGTTTTCGGTTGCCGGGTGGAGTATCAAAATCACTGATAGTTTCGAGAAACAGTCCACGGCTCCGGCCGGCTACTTTCAGGTAGGCGAAGAATTAATGACAAGAATAGCCCTAGACCTTCGAGTCTAGTTGGAGTTTTGACCAGCAAGGTTACCTGGCTTCGTGCAGGGAGACTTAATAAAGGCTAGCAAAGTTCACATTGCACCTAGTGAGGCTATGACCAGCACAATCAATCAGGACACGAGGTGGGACTCGAACCCGCCCTTTCCTCTGCTAAGTCATCACTATAAAAAGACTTTGTGTCATATCTGACCTAGTGGGAGGCACGGATAAATCAAGTGTAGAAATATTTTATAACTAAAGGAGTTAAATCTAATTAATGAAATATCTGACAAAATTCGGTAAATTTTTTTTTAATTCAAATAATTGATATTTTAAACTTTCATTGATAAAAAAAAATGTTAGATCGGATTGTAATTCCAACTTAAATGATGTGGGATTGAATAAGAATAAGAATAAGAATAAGAATAAGAATAAGAATAAGAATAAAATAAAATAAAATAAAATAAACAAATACAAAAAAAGATAATTTTCAAGGAGGCCTCTGACAAGAAGCGCGCTCCACGCAAGCCTGAAAATGACAGACTTCCTGGCACCAAAAAAAGAAACTCTCAGCCTTTTCACTTTGCACCTTACTACTGGACAGTTTTTTCTAACTCTAGAAGAAAGTCCCCACCCCACGAATTACTTGTCGACCTGTAGAACAAAAGTCATTGTTTCAAAATATCATTGTCTTCATTATAACTTTATTTACAGCTCCGGCCAACCATAAAATATTAAGTTAATAGGGTAATAAGAGAAATCAAAGTTTCAGATACCAAAAACAGCACTTACCGGCCAGCTAAGTGTGGCCCGTCTTATTTTACGTCTGCCTGCTGGACGCTAGACTGGGAGTGTCGAGTATTTGTCGCTGCCTCCCACCAGACATGACTTGACACAAGGTCAAAAGCCCGAAGGCCGATTAAAGTGGGAATAAAGGGGAGGGGAGGTCGGGAACGAGCCTAGACTCGATCCCTGCTTGTCTGTGCTGCTCATCGGCTCACTTAGTGCAATGTGAGCCTGATGAGGCAAGCAGTTTCACGAACCCAAATGTGGGTCCGGGCACGTATGCCAGTTTGCGGCTTAAACTAGACGCATGGTCTAGTGCCGTACAAGGGGGACAAAGGAGACAAAAGTGCAGCTCGCCCACCCGAAGGTAGCCTAGTCGAAACTAGGTGCCTAATTAAAGGCCCCAAGTCTGCCATTGTTCCTTGTGTCGAACTGGTGATCTCTCCTCCCGCCCACGTGTAGGCCGGGTTGTACAAGGACTTCCAGGCGGATAAGTGTTGTTATTATTGTTGTTTGCCAGAGCTGTGACTTCTACAGTCTGTTTCACCGTTGGCTAATTACAGGGTTCTATAGGATTACTTTTACACAGACTTTTACACAGACGACTACCAACAACCCACGAACCCCGAATAAAATAATAACCACCAAACATTCTAAGACCCATTGTATTAATATTGTGAAATTATTCTAATTTCCTACTATACTTATCAATATCTATTTCCATATAAAACAAATATACAAAAAGGATGGATACAAATATACATAAAATATATACAAATATCATATAAACAAATATACAAAAAGGATGGATGTTTGCAGAGCGTAACAGTTGTCAAAGGGGGGAAATCGAATCTGTGACCCGATTTTAAATCATCATCATCATCATGTCGTGCAGCCAGTACGGATATCCCTGACCCTCTCTCGCTACTCCTCCCTATCGTTCATCGCCTCAGGCAGGTCTTCAGGGCTACATCCCGTATCCGCACATAGCTGCTGTATGTATGTTCTAGCTGGTCGTCCTGCTTTTGCTCGGCCATATTTGGGGTCCATAGGAGTACATCACTAATGAGCTCGTCTCTGCTTCTCCAGAAGTTTCCTGTGTGTCTGGTTCGTCTAACTTGGAAATTTTTCGTGATGGGAGGCAGATAGCCGTATAGTTGGTGCTTGTTGGGGTGTTGCCGCCAGGACTTATTCAATATTGCTCGCAACATTCTTTTGTAATTGCCGTCTAACTTCTTCTCCATCCGTTTAGTTAGCATCCAAGTGGTGCATCTATACAGCAGTATCGACACGACCACAGCCTGGAAGAAACTGCGTTTCATTTTATCGTTCAGGTCTGATTTCCATATGATCGATAGCTTATCGTGAGCTGTCCATGTCTTTGTTAGCCGCGTGTCGATGTACTTTTTGGTTGATGAGACACTACTTCCTAGGTAGGTGAATTTGTCTACCAATTTCAGAGAGGTTCCCTCTAGTGCGGAAATGTCGCCTGCTTGATTAAAGCACATATATTCAGTTTTATGTGCATTGACATGGAGGCCAATGCCTGCAGCGGTTCAAACCAGGCTTTTTGTATTTCTCTTGTTAATGCCAAAAGCAAGAATCTATCCCTAAAGCTAGGGTAAATAGTAGGGTATACTGGACTATTTTGTTGTATCGCGGAAACCAATCTAGAAAAAGGAATTGTGATGTCATAAACATTTATTGAGGAGTGTTTATTTACTTAAGTTTCATATTTTAAATCTTAGAAAATTAAGCATAAATAGTCGGTCTGAAAAACACTGGACCCACAAAAGATTATTTCAATTTCTAAAAAACAAACTGCATATCTTCCCCTTTAAAATAATCCCCTCGAGTTTAATGCACTTCCCCCTCCTTCTCTGCTACGCTATTTTATCATATTTGCCAACCCCTCCGCTCAAGCTGGATATGACACAAGGTCAATTTTTAAGCTGAGTTTAACAGGTTTGAATTCATAGTTTTCCTTCTCCTAGACTAGTTGCCTCATCAAGACAAAAGAACCTAGTCTGCCCTACTATTTATCCATAGCTGGAGGAAGAATAATTGGATTCATACCTTTCCCAAGGTTATTAATGCTATGTGAAATTCAATCAGTCTCGTGCAGGTTTTGAACTCGTGTCGCCGTGTCCAATTCCTACGACGATAACCATTACACCACGGGCACGCCATTTTATGCACAGTTGGATTCTTTTATGTTGCCCCCCCCCGATCCTTCTTTACGATCCTCTTCATGGTTTCCACGCCTTCAAAATTCAAGCCTGGGCAAAAGAAAAAGGTCACACGAAGAAAGATCTGGTGAATAGGGAGATGTTTTTTTCGGCTAGGAACTGCATGATTCTCAGCACACCAAGTCTCGTTACTTTTCAAACATTTGCTATGTCGGGTAGAGCTGTAGAATACACCGACTGCACATCTGCAGAGGGGTAAGATTTTCCTAACAAGTGTCCTACATATGACAGTCTAATGGTGAGGTTCCAGTAATGGTGGAGCTTTGGAGAAGGCAGAGTACCCTTCATTGCTATCGCTCCCAGAGTCCTATCTATGAGTCAAATAGAACTAAACTGCAAACCTATGCTAAACTGAATTATTTGAAATGGATCTGTTTTTGTATGCGAAACTGAATTGCTTGAAATAGAACTGTTTTTGACATTGAATTTGTACTTATGCTAAACTGTTATGACTTAACCTCCTTATGAACCTCTTTGAATCTCTAGTGCCACTCCTAAACCGGTGTGCCCGCTATGGTTTTATATCCATATACTTGTTGAAGCATTTCAGTTGTCTGTGACAGAGTTTTCCTCAACTGGACAAATATTTCGGGTTTATTTCATCCTCAGTGCTCATACCTAAACGACCGGAAAAGGGGAGATGTCAAGAAAACCATGTAAAAAAATGCAATGATTGCCAAAGGCTAATATCATAGTTATATATTCACTAGATATCATGTGAGATGATAACAAAATTTGCTTGTTCCTCTTTTTCCCATAAGTCACATAGCACATACAGACTCTCTGCTTCTTAAATGGACCTTATTGAGTTAGATATAAAGCTGATTTCTCAATCGAACAAAAAATTCCATCTATATTCGTTTCTCAGAGCTCATAGCGGCATGATCAGAAAAAAGAGAAAATGTAAAAAAGTGCAATGGTTGCAGAAAGCTAAGATTACTGTTAGATCCACCCAAGATATCATGTTAGATACAAACACAAGCCACTTATTACTCTTTCACCCATAGCTCAAATTAAAATTTCGAAATAGAATTGTTTTGACATGTGAACTGGGCACTTATGTTAAACTAAATTATCTGAAATAAAACTGTTTTTACATTTAATCTTGGGTATTGCCCAGTTGGCTAGGGCTGTAGATAACACCGACTGACCCTCTGCAGAGGGGTAAGATCCCTCACGAACGAGTGTCCTGCATATGACACTGAACAATCTGATGGTGAGGTTCCAGTGATGTTGGAGCTTTGGGGAATGCGGAGTACCCCTTCATTGCCATCACTCCCAGGTCCACTCTGGCCCGGAGTGGTAGCATCTGATAGGGCCCAATCGTGGATTGCGGAATCATAGTAAGCGAGTTCGAACTCCAGTCGTGTTATTACGTTCACTTTCGAGCAAATACCCTTGTGAAAGGAATGAACCTCCTTATCCTCCCAGCTAGAAGGATGGGTTCGGCGTTACATAGCCCAAGAAGGTTGATATGCCATTAAAAACAACAAAACAAACAAAACACACTATGATACTATTGAAAGCTCAAAAAAGTGAAAGATGAATAAAAAATCAAAGAATTATTGACAGCATTGGCAATTATTTACTCCTTTCAAAAGCGACATCTTGCTTATAATAAATGCTGTAGTTATAGTAATTTACAAAGCCCTTTGCTTCGATGTGGCACAAGGCCGAATGAATGGGGAGCCCAATGAGACTCGAACTCACTCGTGTAGGTTTGCTAGTCAAGCTTGCTAACTGTTACACCACCAAAGGTGCCCTAAATGCTGTAGTTATAACTTATTGTGAATCTGATTGTTCAGGTTTTATAGACTGAGGCAAAAATGTCCTTTCATTGATATTCTAAATGGAAAAGCGATAAGAGATAATGCTTCTCTACATAATATGAGTATCGTTCACTTATTCAAATACGGAGTTAAGAAAATCACTTTCCCTTCGAAGGATTTACACTATCGTAATGGAGACAGGTGTCTGCATGCTCTAAGCCCTCGAACCAGACACCAATTTGCATAGGCTATTTGTCACAATTTAGAATTACATATTACTGCTGATATTTGCTTAGCAGAGATTAGATTTGTACAAGGCTAAATTAATGGGGTAACCAGAGAAAATTGAACCCGTTTTTGATTGTCCACCAGCCCAGCTAGCGAACGATTTTTCAATGTAAAGGGCCCAATTAATATCGTAGTTAAATTTAGCGTATGCAAAAAGAAACCGAACGTTTTAAAAACAGTCGATGTTGTTTAATATTTGTAATAAAAGACGAAGACGGAAATTGATTTCCTTAAACTTTATTCAAATATAGCTGTGGTCCAGTTGAGTTGGATATTCTTACAATATTATAATGGCTGATTATAGGCGAAACAACTCTGTTTTACTTCATACGAGACTTACGCTTTCATACTGAAACAGGAACCACAACCACCGTGTTTGACGTGTCAGACAACTTGCACGGTTAAACACATTCTTATAGAATGCAGAGCTTTCGCTGTCATCAGAAAGCGATTTTTCAAAGTGTCTAGTTTAACCGAATTGTTCGAAAACATCAAAATAGATGACGTTCTGTTCTTCTTGCGAGAAACAGGGTTGTACGAAAAAATATGACGAATTAAAACTGAATAATCATGTGCAAACAAGTGAAATCCTGCTTATAGAAAATTTTACCTACTAAATATTCATTGGTAAAAGGTATATATGTATATAGACAGAATTTGGCGTTAAATAACCTACAAAGGTTGATAAAACCAAACCAACCAACCATCTGTTTTACTTCACTAAAATGTCATAGAGAAGAAAACTCATTATTGGAGAGAATTATTTTGAAAGAGACAAGATCATTAAATCGTAGATATTTTTATTTTATTTTATTTATTTATTTATTTTTTTAAGGTTCGATTCTTTTCAGACCGAGTGCATATCTACAATCCATGATTAGAATGCCTTCTCCGGGTGAAGAAAGTATTCATTCACATATCCTGAGAGACATCGAAACAAAATAAGATATTTTCAATTAGACCATCGGACAGAAGTCAAGAACGGACGATTCTTAACTTAATTATTGCTGTAATTGTTAGAATTATTAAATCTATATCTCCAACTGGAAAGAGGTTTTTGTCTGTCCTCTATAAACATGCTAGCAATCTGAATTAGAGCAATCAAATTTAGAAAGCGTTCTTAATGAACATAAAGAAAATGTTAACATACATATATTCTTCGTAGGGAAAGAATTTACTCCTGTCTCTAAAAACAAACAGTAATCAGCAAAAAGCAGTTTGCCAGGCATAACTGATCGAAGGTGTTTGAAAGGCGTAACTAATCGCTGAAAATTTAATTTCTAAACTTTAAAAGAAAAAAAAAATAACATTCTTGCAGAGAATACATTTAGATTAATAAGTTTAGGAGATGCTGGAATTAATGAAGATGTCCACACGAAATAGTTTTTTTTTATTCAGGTGAATGAAAAGTTTTGCAATATTTTGGCGACCATGATTGTTGTGGTTAAGCTCTATTAAATTGGTTTCATTAACACACAACGGTGCTTTGGCGAAGGTTGTGATACTTTTGTGGAAGTTGTGACCCTGACGAATCCTATTGGACTGTCTGATATTCTCGCTGGATTTGGATCTTTGGTTTTTAATGCGACTTGACTTGGTCTGATTGTTTAGGTTCTTGCGAGCCGAATGAAATTTCTTGAACCATCTGGTTACCGTCCTATGGTCAACTGGTCCTTCAACTTTCACACAGGAAATTTTCTTGATTGTTTCCGTGGCCTTATAGCCTAGTTTGAACTCGCAAAAGGATTTTAATTCGGGATTTTAGTTAAATATTTTAATAATAAATAGGTTTCTAGTTAAACCTTGAGTACACGATTGCAGGGTTTTCGATTTAGAAAGGTCAAAGCGAATAAGTATTTTTGTGTATAAACATGTCAATCATATTTGGAATAGCAAATTCATAAAATCGACGTTTGTTTTAGAATCAGCTGTAAGCAAAATATATTTAGATAAACAATTAGATAGATATCAGCAAAGATTTAGCAGTGACGCTCCACTAAAAAGATTTTGTGATTACATGTGAATAAGGAATCATTTTTATATTAGAAAGAGATTCGAAGACGCCACGGCAATTAGAAGGACCAGAAGCAGACGGAAAAAAAAGGAACAGAGAGGTCCCGATGGAGAGGGATCGACCTACGGCGAGGTCACAGGTGCACAGGAGGCAGCCGAGTCAGCGAAGAAGAAATGTCCAAGTCTGTGGTTGTCCGGCTCGCCGTGCACGATAAATAGAATCTGTCTATCTAAATCAGTTGAAGTTTTCCTTTACTCTATCTCTCTCTTTTCGCCGAATGCTGTAAACGTTGCAGTCCCAAATAAACCTTTGTATCCTGAAACTAATAGTCTTTTTGTATTGTGTTGCGTTACAATATTCGACAAGGTGCCAGTGACGCTACAAGACAGTCCTGGAATTATACTACTTGGTACATTCGTCCATACAGCCTTTAAAGAATACAGGCAGTGTAGCCATGCACAGCATCTAAATGCAATAAGTACCCCAATACTACCAATGGCTTGCACTGTTTCGGTCACGTGATATACACGTTGCTAGCTAACACGGACAAAAATATTGTAAAACTTTTGACTCGGTCTAGTAAATATAAATACGCATATATTTCATGTACAAACATGCGTGCATAGGAGAAATACTCTTAGCGTAAATGGGGCTGTAGAATACACCGACTGCACTTCTGCAGAGGGGTAAGACTCCCCAAAGAGTGTCTCGTTTATGACACTAAACAATCTGATGGTAAGTGATACTGAAGCTTTGGGGAATGTGGAGCACCTCTTCATTGCCATTGCTCCCAGGTCCACTCTGACCCGGAATGGTAGAACCTGATAGGGTCCTATCTATAGGTTAAATTGAACTAAACAGCATACTTATGCTAAACTGAATTGTTTGAATTAGAACTGTTTGACTAAACCCAATCGCTTAAAATAGAAATGTTTTCGACAATTAAACTGTGTACTTACATTTAAACTGCGTACTTATGCTAAACTGAATTGTTTGAAATAGAACTGTTTTTACATTAAAATTGTACTTATGCTAAACTGAATTGTTTAATATAGAACTGTTTTGACTTTTAACTGTGTGTAAACGAAATCTGTACTTATTCTAAACTGAATTAGTTGAATCAAAACTGTTTGAATAAATTGAATAGCTGAAAATAGAAATGTTTTTGACAGTTAAACTGTGTACTTATGCTTTGCTGAATAGTTTGAAATAGAACTATTCATTTCTATAAAATGAATGTAAATAGAAATAAACTGCATACTTATGTTGAACTGAATTGTTTGAAATAAAACTGAATGTTTGCATAAAAATGGATTTGGCGTTGAATAACCTACAAAGGTTGATATTCGATAAAACCCAACCAACCGTCGAACCTATCCTAGCGTAAATAGCTAAAATCCTGTACTGTGACATCCAAGGAAGTGAGTTCGAACCTCCCTTGCGTTAGTAGATTCACTTTTAGAGTAATACCCTGGGGAAAAGTATAAACCCCTTTATCATCTAACTCTGTCCATACTAATCTTCTGTAAGGTTTGCTTTAGCATTAAATGACTACTGAGGTTTGATATGCCATTAAATAAAGGAACCAAAAACCGTACATGCACATCAACAACAAAAAAGGATGAAGAATATATTTTATGCTGCGTAAGCATAGACACTGATCTTGTAATGTGGTAATTTACTAAGCTTTTTGCTTAGATGTGGCACAAGGCCGTATGAAAGGGGCACCCAATGAGACTGATCTTGTAATGTGTCACTCTGCCTGTGATTGAACACCTTATGAATATTTCATGTCCATTTGAATTTTTGCTTTTCAACTTGTATTATTTAACAATCTGATTTCAAAGAGGCTTTTCAATTTAAGTTATTCTTTACAAAAACAAATATGCATACAATAATCATTATTCTTCCTTTTGTAGAATTTAAGGTCTATTAGAGTTGTCTCGTAAACATACAAAGCTTTTTATCTTCCATGCAAGTGCGTATAATAGAAACATTCTAGCCCAATTTTTGCCGTCTCTGCTTATAAAAGAAATAAGAAAACTAATAAAAAAATTAATCAGTTTCTTTCTACACACAAAATTTCAGCTGTTGTTAAACCAATCATAAAATGTCGGATTTAGATATTTTAATGTATGATAATATAAATGTACCCTCACTCGACCTCAAAATTCACGTTTTATCGTAAGTATGTTTTGTGGCTTGAAAGTCATCCTGAATATTACTTCGTAGCTGAAAACAACACTTGATAGGGTTACCTATAAGTTTACTCGTATCAAGCGGCAACAAAATTTTCTAGAGTCGCTACGAATTTGTGTAAATTCTGTACACTCTTCAAAGGGGACGCTCGTGGTGTTATTGTCATCGGAGGAGGAGGAAATGGAAATGACGACCCAAGTTCAAATCCAACACGAGGATTTTGGCATTTCACATAGCACTAATCCTTTCGGAAAAGGTATATATCCAACTATTTTCCATCTATGCATGAGTAAATAGTAGGGAAGACTGGCCTCTTTAACTTAACTATAGAGACCGCGCTAGGCGAAAGAAACTCTGATTTCACTGTTAAACTCCACTAAAAAATTGACCTTGGGTCATGGCCTTCGCGCGCAAAGTGGGAGAGTATATACAATGTGTTTCAAAATAGATGCAACCCATTGATATGAAAATGATTTATTACTGAAACAATGGCGGCCATTTGGAACACGTCTGGTAAAAAATGCATCGCTTGAGCTAGAAACATCAAATCAATGTTTATTTTTAGTTGTTATTATATCAGCTTCCAGGACATGGAATCTTTTTTTAGTTTCTTATCTCAGTATCATATTGATGGACTTCATCTATTGTTGTATATTGACCTACGACCCGACTGGGCTGTCAAACTAGGAAATGCACCTTTGTAAATAACAGGTGCATCCGGTCCATCAAGATATTATAACCTTGGCCGTGGATGGGTTGAATGAGTGCAATTTGTGACGCCCACAAGAAGGTGGACGTTGAACTATTAACTCGGTGAAGACAGGAAGTCAGTTAGTTTTGGAGACCGAACTAGTTGGAGACAAGATGTGGTAGAGAAAGCCAGCACCCACTAGAGTGGGCCCTCAAGCCCCCGATTGAGCAGTTGCAGTTGGAGATCAAATCAGTTTGGAGACCAGACCCGATGGTGACAAGATGCGGTAGAGAAAGCCACCACCCAGCAGAGTGGGCCCCCAGGACCCCGGTTGAGCAGCACAGGAGAACGGGAAAGAAACGCAGTTATGGCCAACAGAGTGGGGGTTAATATGTTGCAGTTCTGTTCGGTCTCCAACTGCCTCTCACACACAATCCTTTCAAATAAAGTGAGAGGTATATTATTCTAAAAGACTGTGTCGCTCGTCTTCATTGTGTCGTCGTTATGATTCTGCATGCATATGTATTATGTGTTTGTTTATATGTATTATGTGTTTGTTTATATGTATTATGTGTTTGTATAGATGGTTGTGACTATACAACACTATTTTAAGAGAGTTTTGAATGATTTTGTCTCCAAATAAGTCGTGACACAAAATGTTTTCCCTCTCTTATCCGAGACATTGAATTCAAGGATTAATAGTTGTTATAGGATACTTTTTTTCAAATCTGAAACAAGAAAGAACATAACATTATTATTAGTAGATTTATAAGCAGTCACATGGGTCCTATGTATATTGAGACACACTATATTAATGTGCTTTATCTATTTTGAGACCGCTTTGAATGATTTTGTCTCTAAATAAGTAGTGACGCATAATATTTTTCCTCTTTTGTCTAAGGCATTGTGATCGAGGAATGATAGTTGTTATAGTATACTATTTTCAAATCTGAAACACAAAAGAATTATTATTTGTAGATTTATTAGCAGTCACATGGATTCATATATGCATAGGATGTCTATTCAGACACCCTATATATATATATATATATATATGTGTGTGTGTGTGTGTGTGTGTGTGTGTGTGTCTGTGTGTCTGTGTGCAATGTAATTATTTTGTGTAAACTGGCTTGAAGAACTATCTATAAATTACATTAGCAATATACGACTGAATGTGCATTTAAAAGTCTTGTTTATATAGTTTCTTTTTGCTTCTACATTTTGTAACTTTTGTGTTTTTTCAAGTTCATATTTTGTTGTGTTGTAACGTGGTAAGAAAGAGATACACTGTGAAATAAAGTGTTAATTATTTATTAACTGAAGTGGTACAGTCCAACAAATATCATAAGTCTCGCGCTGTGGGTGTTTCGTCCGAAGTTGGTCCTACTACTGACCGAGATCTTGCAGAATCCTCGTGCTTAAGAAACACAACGTCTTTAAAACCTCCGCGATACTGGAAGTCACGTAGTACAATCCACTATATAACAGTTGGTAACATATTTTGTTGCTAGTATATTTTCTCGCCTCTATGTTTTGACTCTTGTATGATTTGTCGCTTCTGTGTTTTGTCGCTTGCATGTGTAGTATACTCACATACATATACAAGCGAAAACATAATCGAAGATAATGACGAACGAAACATTTTATTCT